>LNAC01001306.1:0-12579 GCA_002007465.1 Ailurus styani
GGACATTGGGGAGGGTTTGTGCTTTGGTGAGTGCTGTGAATGATGTAAGCCTGATGATTCATAGACCTGTACCCCTTGGGCAAAGAATAAAAAAAATTTAAAAAAAAATAGCTTTTACATAGCACATTATAGTTTGCCATATATTTTAATGAAGATAATTAATTATGTGAAGTAAAATAGGAAAGTTTTTATAGCCTTATATTCCAGATGATGAAACTGAGGCCTACTATCTCTGCTAAGGTGACAAAACTAATAAGTAGTGAAGCTGAATACAAACAGATGTTTCCTGATTCTTAATATAGTGTTCCTACTCTACCACTCCTAAAGGCCACCTGAACTTCTGCTTACATCCATGATGAAGTGACAGGAACAGGATTTACCCTCTTATCTTAAATATCTATAAACAAAAACAAAAAAATGTATATGAAAAAACTACTGAGAGCAAGGAAAGAACCATTAGAAGAGATCAGGCAAACAATCCTCATAGATCAAATAGGATCCAAAATTGTTTATATTACCAATAGTCAAACCAGGAAACCTCATATTTTATCGAGCATCTGGGATGCCTGATCCATTCTACACACAGATTTATTTACTATAGCAATAAAAGAACAATTTGTAAAAGATAAAACAGTGATAAGTTGAACTTCATCAAAATTAAAACCTTTTCTATGAAATACACTTTATATTTTTGAAATGCACTTTAAATATTTTTTAAAGATTTTATTTTTATTATTTATTTGAGAGAGAGAGAAAGAGAGAGAGAGAGAGAGAGCATGAGAGGGGTGTGGGTCATAGGGAGAAGCAGACTCCCTGCTTAGCAGAGAGCTAGATGTGGAACTGGATCCTGGGACTCCAGGATCATGACCTGAGCTGAAGGCAATCGCTTAACCAACTGAGCCACCCAGGTGCCCCATACTTTACTTTAATAAAATAAAATGGACAAGCTACTAACAGAGAGAAAATACTTGGAAATCATAATATTTTTGATAAAGAACTTGTATCTAGAATATGTAATAACCCCTAAAAACTCAATAAAAAGTAAAAAAAAATCCAATTTAAAAACCTGAGAAATATTTGGACACTTCTACAAAGTAGATATATACATGACTAAAAAGCATATTAGAAGATGCTTAATGTCATTACTCACTAGGGAAATACAAATCAAAACCATAATAATAACACAAAATTTTAAACCTATTAGAATGGTTAATTTTTATTTATTTTTTATTTTTAAGATTTTATTGTATTTGACAGTGAGAGACACAGCAAGAGAGGGAACACAAGCAGTGGGAGTGGGAAAGGGAGAAGCAGGCTTTCTGCCGAGCAGGGACCTGGGTGCGGGGCTCGGTTTCTGGACCCTGGGATCATGACCTGATCCAAAGGCTGACACTTAACCACTGAGACACCCAGGTGCCCCTTATTTTTTATTTGTGAGGTTTTTTATTTGAATTCAAGTTAACATGCAGTGTGATATTAATTTCAGGTGTAAAATTTAGTGATTCAACATTTCCATACAACATCTGGTGCTCATCACAAGTATGCTTTTTAACCCCCTGTTACCTATTTTACCCATCCCCCACCCATCTACCTTCAGGTAACCATCAGTTTGTTCTCTATAGTTAAGAGTCTGTTTCTTAATCTGCCTCCCTTTCTCTCTCTCTCTCTCTTTTTGCTCATTTGTTTAGTTTTTAAATTCCACATTTGAGTGAAATCATATGGGGTTTGTGTTTCTCTGACAGACTTATTTTGCTCAACGTAATACTCTCTAGCTCCATTCATGTCATTGCAAATGGCAAGAATTCTTTTTTATGGCCAGGTAATATTCCATTGAATATATATACCACTTCTTCTTTATGCATTCATCAGGTGATGGACACATGAGCTGTTTCCACAATTTAGCTATTGAAGATAATGCTGCTATAAAAATTGGGATGTATGTATCCATTTGAATTAGTATTTTCGTATTCTTATAAATAGAATTGAAACTGCTGGATTGTAGTGTAGTTTTATTTAATTTTACAAAATATCTGATAATTGGGGTGCCTGAGTGGCTCATTTGGTTAAGCATCCAACTCTTGATTTTAGCTCAGGTCATGATCTCAAGTTTGTATGATGGCTCTGCGCTGGGTGTGGAGTTTGCTTAAGATTCTCTCTCTCCCTCTTTGTCCCCTTTCCCCCCTTCTCTCCCTCTCTGAAAAATAAGAAATATCTGATTATAATAAACGCTGGTGAGAAAGTGAAAAAACTTAGACTTACATAGAATATTGGTGAGAAAGAAAATTTTTACAGTCACTTTTGAAACTATTTAGTAGTTTCTTATAAATTTAAATATACACTTACCATATGAAATCCCACTCCTAGGTATTTACTCCAGAGAAATGAAAAGACATTGCAGACAGAAACCTGCACACAATTGTTTTTTTATCAACTGAATTCACAGTAGCCAAGAACTTGGAAATTTCAAATTTCTGCCAATGGATAAATGGATAAACTGTGGTACATTCTATGCAGTGGAATACTACTCTGCAATAGAAAGGAGAAAACTACACATACAAACAACACAGAAAGATCTCAAATGCATTATGCTAAGTGAAAGATGTTAGTCTAAGAAGAATATATATACTCAGTATTCCATTTATATAGTGTTCTTCAAAAGTCAAAATTATAGAACCAGATTAGTTGTTGCCCAGGGCTGGGATGGCTGGAGGATTTAATTATAAAGGAGCAGGATAAGGGAATTTTTTTGGAGTGATGGATCTGTTTTGTATCTTGGTTGTGATGGTGGTTTCATAGATACATATGGTTTTCTTAAATTATAAAACTGTATACCAAAATGAGTGAAATTAACTATAAATAAGTTTAAAAGTGAATAATAATGGATAAAAAAGCAATACTTATAGAGATCTATTAGTCAAATTAAAGACATTCAAAATGTTTCATTAACCTAGGCACAGCTCTTCGTAAACAAAAAAAAAGTCAGTGGTTTACCTAAAATTGAAACTTTTAATATTGGAAAGAATGTGTTATATTTGACTTGGTGATGATTTTTTGGACTCGACTCATTTTTAGAATCAGTTTTACAAGAATGAATACTTAGGAGTAAAATTTTTTGGTATTTTTCAAATGATTTAACCAGTTAAGACATTATTAGGGCATTACTAGATCTGGGTTTATGTGTGACATCAGATATATAAGAACAATGTTATGTCGAAATTTATCTGAAATGTTACCATGTGAAAATATGACCAAAGCTATGTGATACTGGTAAGGGGAATTCATTCTTAGAAGCTTCATTTTTCAAGTACTCCTGAGGCAATACATTTATATAACATTTTACTCATTGCTCTGCTTGTTTGAATAGAACACACTGGGCATAATCCTTTCAGTGGCTCAGGATCTTTAGTAAAACACTGAATCCTAAAGCTGAGAGCAACCTGAGAAATCCCATATCTGAATATGATAAAGTGAAGGGCCTAGTCATACTTATAAGTATGTTACAACTATAGCATGCTTTACAATTACAATGAGCTCAAAAATCCTAAATTATTTGTAAAAACCCAGATTGGTAGGTAGAATATGTCATATATTCTAGCATTTTACAAATTAGCAAATAGAGACTCATAAAAATTAAGTGACTTACACACTAGTCCAGTGGAGCTAAGTGTCGCACACAGGTCATCTTATTCCTATAGGCCATCATGTGCTAAGTGAGTGGCACATTGCAATGAGTATTAGATTAGTAAATCTTGGGGTAAGGCTAAGTGACTTGGTTTTTCAGTATTTAATTCCTTAATTTAGTTACCCTCCGTACCTCAACCCAACAAACCTCGATTTCCATGAAACCAATGGCATGCCATTTTATTTCCACAGAAATAAGAACCCAACTTTTAAAATGAAGGTTTTGACAATTCTCTTCCTGATTTTTGTGTAAATGATTAGTAACTTTGTCTATGCTGTCATTCAGTATCTTGCCACTTAACAGACCAAGGTAACTAGGGTAGGTGGAGATAATGACAAGTTATCTTGCTTATAAGATTTTTATTTAGTTGTTGTGATAAAGAATAAATGTCCCATGAATATTAGATCTCTTGAGCAAGGTGGTCTTCCTGCTATTGCTATGAATCTAAGGGAAAAACTAAAAAGGTCACAGCATTGTCTACTGTCAGAATGTAGACTCCAGAAATCGATTTAGTACTCAGCATCTATATTTGGCTATTGGTATTAGTGAGGGAGAACCTGCTGTGCTTTTCAATGCTTATATCATACTTGAGTACATGTAACTGTTGTAGCTAGCCAATAGGAAAACATTTGTTTTTACAGTAGTATCGTTATACATGAGGATCACTCATATCTTGTACTCTAGGAGTTTTTATTTTTGTAGTTACAGCCCTGCAGAGAAGGATCAGAGCCATTGCCCTCATTACGCATTAGTGAAATTGAAGTTTATGACCCTCCTCAGAACTCATTGCAAAAAACCTTGCTTCTAAATCCACATCAGATGACATATTTTAGGTATATGCCCTCTACTTCCCAGCTCCTCTCTTGACTGTAGCTGAATTATTTAGGAAAAGGAATCCCAAATTTGCTCTAAAATGTGACAACCATGATAGTAAATGTTGCTTTGATAGATACCATCACTACCCTCTAGTCCAAACATCCATGAAAGCTTGATCACACTTCCGAATGCTATCCCCTTCAGAAAGTTAGTGGAGTTATTTTGTTCCTGAAAGTTTCAAAGAGAAACTCTACTTATCTTTTCTGTGTCCTCTCCCACGTCTGATTTTCTATAATTGGTTTCTTAACATTAGATAAGAAGATGTTTGTGTGGGCAGGAAAAAAAGTCAGGTGTACAAATGGCAATAGACGGCTATATGACTGCTTTAATTTCTTTGTTGTTCAACATATTCAGAGAAAGGAAAATTATTTTTATTTCCACTTCAGTGTATTTGGTTGTTTCCATAACTAATATACTAGAATGATTTTTGTTTGGTTTGACTTACAGTGCTTCTGTCATTGCTGTTTTCCTAATTTTGAAGGGACAATTTCCTTTGGAAGGTTTTTTTTTTCTTCCTGTCAACTTTTAGGAATAACAATTTTGGTATAAACACTTTTAATATGAAACAAAAGTTGCTTTAATCTAATTATAAGGGTTCTTTTTCATAAAATGCACTACTAGAATTCATCCTTTTTAAGAAAAAAGAGCTTTACTTGCTTTTTATTGTGAGTTTCACAGGTTGTTTTCTCTTTTTTTTTTAAAGATTTTATTTATTTATTTATTTCACAGAGAGAGAGAGATCGCAAGGAGGCAGAGAGGCAGGCAGAGAGGGGGGGGGATGCAGGCTCCTCGCTGAGCAGGGAGACCGATGTGGGCCTCGATCCCAGGACCCTGAGATCATGACCTGAGCCGAAAGCAGAGGCTTTAACCCACTGAGCCACCCAGGCGCCCAGTTGTTTTCTCTTAATATTAAACACTTTGTGTATTGGCAAAAAGGATAAAGGGGAATTTTAAATTTCTCTTGTGTACTTATGATGTTGTCAATTTAATTAAAAGTACGTAGTTTTTACATGGCTTACTTTTAGTAAAATGCACATGGATTTTGAACTTTGATTTGTATGCTATAGTTACTAAAAATAATTATTTTGGTTAGTATTGGCTAAAGCAGAGATATTTTGAGTTACCAGCACTTCCTGTTTATTTTTAAGCTTTTTAAGAAAGGTTTTGTTTTAATGTATATAAAGATCCCCATTATTCAAGAAAGGAAAATAAAAGCACCTCTTTGTTTCTGACCACAGTTTCTGGTTGTAAGACGTGTGCCAGATGCCTTGTTTGACAAAGAACAGTGAGTGTTCCTGTTGATAACCGACCGTGAATGTATGGCCACCACCATCTCCGGCTTTACTAGCCATAAGTGTTTATTTCAGTGAAAGAACCTTTATTTCCCAACGTACTGATGCTAACCAGATAGGGTTTTCCTCTCTCTTTTTTTGTTCTTAAAGTTGTTATTTATTCTGAACAAACAAGTATTTGCATTATATATAACTTTCGGTTAGACCCTGTTTCCCTTTGGCATACAAATTATTGCCCATTACTGGGAATTAGTTCAATTAAACAAATTTTGCAGCTTTGAAGCACTGAAACTGTATCAAAAAATGGTAGCATGCAAATTCTGCATACACCCAACTCTTATTCCAATTTTCAGAGTATCTTCTTTTATTTTTAGATGAATCTACGTTCTGTATTTACTGTAGAACAACAAAGGATTTTACAGCGTTATTATGAAAATGGAATGACAAATCAAAGTAAAAATTGTTTTCAGCTCATATTACAGTGTGCACAGGAGACTAAGCTGGACTTCAGTGTAGTCAGGGTAAGTATTGAGGTTGTAATTCTTGAATTTATAGCTTTTTATAAATGATAATTGCTTAATATGAGAAAATATGAGAGTATGAAGTCACTAACTTTATAAACAGTTTCATTTCCCTGGTATAAAAATACTACTTTAAAAAAAATAACAAATAGAGCTAATCACTTAGTATGTATTTCTTTCTGTAAATACCTTGAAAACACTAAAACTTTTGCATCATAAACATAGCTTTAAAAAATCCCAATCTTTTGAAGTAATGAATACTTTTAAGATTAGTTGCTTATCCTGTGCCTTCTTTAAACCCAGGACTAATCTGGAGATAACCCACCAAAATGATATCAGTAACACAGGCATTTACCAAGGGACTATTGCGTACCTAGAATATTTTCTTCGTGTATTTGAATTTTTTATCAGGCATTTTTGACTTTTTTCAGGTATTTTTGGCTTTTTAAGAAAAACCCGGCCTTTTTTTTAAATGAATACCCACTCCTTTTTCTAAGTAAAATGCATGGATTTTAATGGGTTAGTTAATGAATAAGAAACAAGAAATCCCATGGGAGGAAATTTTCCCTTATCACAACCATAGTTGTTCAGCTATAAAAATCAGAGCCCTTAAACTTCTGTGAAAGACAATGAGAAGGTGATACAGAGGAGACAAGAGACAAGTCTAACATATTTACATTAGTTACAGATTTTATCGGAGTACCTGGTCCTTTCATTTTTGTGTGAATATGGTACAAATACTCCTGGATTGAAAACTTACAGATTCAAAGATTGGCAACTTTCTCATCCTTGTCATTCATTAGGCTAATTTGTCAAAGAGAATCTAAGACATCTGTTTTTAGGTTTATTTCTTTTGGAGGAACTTTCGAAAGACCCTAATTATAAGAAATCTATTGATAAGCAGAATTCTTTGGAAAATCTGTTTCTTAAACACTAAAGGATACATTCATCTGTGAACAGGGAGTTATGACACCAATTCTAGGGGGGAAACATCACATGTATTTGTTATTTATGTGTTGAGATCAACCATTATATTCAGATTTGTGTAAGAACTAGAAATATCTTCTATTTGTAGGTATAAGTTCCCTATTTATATTTACAGCTCAAATTTCTTCTTTACTATGAATTCTAGACTACTTAATGTTTTTTTTGTATCAGATTTGGTGAAATTGTGCATAAAATTAGAGAAAGCATGTTTTAAGGTCAAAGACTGTCCTTTTAGTAAATTCAAATTCCTATTTCCCTTTAAAAAATCTTGTAGAAAATTCTTTAATTTCCTTAGAAAAAAATAAATGTGTTATATTTCAAACTTGATAAGATTGCATTTTATAAATACAAACTCATTTTTTGAAGTAACTTTTTTATTTTTTCCTCTTATTTTTCTTTTCTTCCTTTTATTTTATCAATACTTAAAAGTGAAAAGCCTTATCAGACAGCTGCTTATGTACTTTTTGACTGTTCATATTTCTGATTTGTTATTGCAGCTTCCCCCCAGTAACTTACTTGATTGTACTTGAATATTTTTTGATGTAATGTTTAATGATTCATTAGCACAAGGATGCACATAAAATGACATATATTTCAGTATGGTTTATAATAGTGAATAATTTTAAAAATAAGCCAGTAATATCTTGCAATATTAAATTAACTAAGTTATGATATTTCTGTAGAACAGAAGTTGTTAAACCTGAAGATTACAAGTGTATATTTATTTAATAATGCTATGAGCATTTTCCACTGCCTTTAACATCCTACGTTAGTATGTTTCCAATTTTTCACTATTAAAAATAAATATATGATGAACATAATTGCATATAAACTTTGTATACATCTATGGTTATTTTAAGGATAAATTGCTAGAAATGGATTTACTAGGTCAAGGGATGTAAACATTTTTAGGATTCTTGCTGTAGATTAATTGAATGAATTTTTCGGAAAAAAGCAATAATACAATTCTGTTATCAGAGTTCCTAGATATTTATTAAAAGCAAGTTCTTGAACATGTCTGACCTTATACTTTACTTATTTTTATTTTTTTACTTTATGCTTTAGTTACTTTTTCTTTTGTTATATCTTTTTTGTTTATTTTATTTTTATTTATTTTTAATTCAATTAGCTGACATACAGTACATCATTAGTTTTTGATGTAGTGTTTTAAATTTATATAGGCCTTACTTCTATGACAAATGAGAATACAATTTATCACATTGAAAGTGTTTTTCCTATTTTTTTTGTTAAGAACATTTCCATATTGTCATTTTTTATCATTACAGACGTGGGTTGGCAATAAGAGAAGAAAAATGAGTAGCAAGAATTCTGAGTCAGGAGCAGCAACAACAGGAACTCTTCCTGGTACCTCTTTGACATCTCCAGACATTACAGTCAGAAATGTAGTTAACATCACTCGACCCTCAAGCCAACAATCTTCTTGGACATCTGCCAATAATGATGTCATTGTAACTGGTACCTACAGTCCAGCAAGTTCATCAAATAGGCAAGGGACAACCAAACATTCAGATACACAACTTACAGAAGCACATAAAATTCCTATTCAGAAAACGGCCAGTAAAAATGATACTGAGTTTCAGTTGCACATTCCTGTTCAAAGACAAGTAGCACACTGTAAAAATGCCTCTCTGCTCTTAGGTGAGAAAACAATTATCTTGTCAAGACAGACAAGTGTGTTAAATGCTGGAAATTCAGTATACAGTCACACAAAGAAAAACTATGGAAGCTCTTCAATGCAAGCCTCTGATATGATGGTACCTCAAAAACCATCTGTGTGCCACCGGCCTTGCAAAATTGAACCAGTTGGAATTCAAAGGTCATATAAGCCTGAACACACAGGTCTAGCATCACATAACTTATGTGGACAAAAGCCACCTATTAGAGACCCTTACTGTAGAACACAAAATTTGGAAATCCGTGAGGTATTTTCATTGGCTGTTAGTGATTATCCCCAGAGAATTCTGGGTGGAAATGCTCCACAGAAGCCTAGTTCGGCAGAAGGAACTTGTTTGTCCATTGCAATGGAGACTGGAGATGCTGATGATGAGTATGCCAAAGAGGAAGAGTTGGCATTGATGGGAGCACAGATACCAAGCTACTCAAGATTTTACGATACTGGCAGATCCCTTGGAACAGAGAACCAAAGTACAGCATTGCTTGGAGCAGGACGAAATATGCCAAATTCAGAAATGGTGAATATTAGAGATTTGTCAGACAATGTACTGTATCAAAACAGAGACTACCATTTGACACCACGGACCTCATTACATACAGTAGCTACTACAATGTACAGTAATACAAATCCATCACGGAGTAATTTTTCTTCACATTTTGCATCATCAAACCAATTGAGGTTGTCACACAACCAAAACAGTTACCAGGTAATGTATGCATTTATTTTTAAAAAGTTTTTAAAAAGTTTTGCTTGGTATAAAAAGCTGTGTTTGATATCCAGTTAAACATGAGACCTGGCTCACTTAACTCCTATTTTG
Organism: Ailurus styani; assembly: GCA_002007465.1. Classification (NCBI taxonomy): domain Eukaryota; kingdom Metazoa; phylum Chordata; class Mammalia; order Carnivora; family Ailuridae; genus Ailurus; species Ailurus styani. The sequence goes on from LNAC01001306.1 coordinate 9,872, forward strand.
AAGTAATTTGAGAGTTTTTGCTTCAAAGTGGTGGTTTGGGATCTTTGAAGAATCTTGTGCTTTCTTGGTCATATTTAAAATGGTGAGTTTTCCCCCATGGAATATAATCATGGAAGCTTTCTCCTGACATTTAAAATGATTTTGTTCAGGAAATAGTAGTCTTATGGGAAGCATGGCATTTCCCATCACTAAAATAGGACTAAATTGACTTGGCCTATCCCCTTTAACATAGATTATTCCTGTAATTGTTTTTACTTGAAATTTGGAAAGCTGTCTCTAGATGAGTGGTGCTTTCTCTGGTGCTTTGACATGGCAAAACAAGTCAATCATTTCCCCAAGAGATGATGGCTAAGAAGTCAGAGTATGCAGTAACTCAGCCAACTGCTTTTTCTAAAAGTAAATGCTTTATTAAAACATCAAACGGAATGTTGATCAAGTTTTAAAAGTGTTTATAGGGAAGAGACAGAGTAAAATTTAAAGCAACTTTAGTTCTGTGCAAAAAATTAGTGTTATTTCTTCACTATTTCACATATTCAGTTGTTTAAATGTGCTTCAAATAATCTCAACAGAGAGGTGGAAGCCCACCTCTGAACATCTCCTAAGACCATAGATTTCTCTGCAAAAATATGTTTCTGAGAATTTGAATAGTAGGCCATGGAAGTTTGCTATTTTTCCTTGCTACTGGCTGGACCCTTTGAATTTTTTAACCACAGTGTTTAAGTTTAATCTGGACTTAAGGTCCTTCCAGGCTCTTCTAAACCAATATAAAGAACCAGTTTCTCTTAACTACCTTCATCTTATAGCTCCCTGCTTCAAAATGAAAAGCAGTTAACAGAGTATAGGAAGAATCTCCCTGGCGCCTAGCCCTAACATAAGAGGACTCTATCATCATCATTAGTATTCACGTATTATTGAGAATCTACTCATTTTTTTCTGTTTGTTGTTTCCTAAAGCATGCTTAAAGTAACATTGAATCATACCATTAAAATCTAAAAAAAATATCTTCCACTAAATCAGCTTTAATTCACCTTCTCTTTTGTACTTCTTTACTTCTTTAATGTTATTCTTAATAATATTAATGACAAAAAATTTACCATCTGTTGAGGGACTTCCACATACCAAGCATCATTTACCATTTTATATACCTGATCTCATTTAATCTTCTGGACATATAGTCCACTGTGGACATATAGGTATTTTATATATATTTCAATAACTTCTCCAGGATCATACATCCAGTAAGTCCAATACAGAACCAGTATTCCAACTTAGAAATATATCATGTGTATTTTTTTCTGCCTTATCATACAGCCTAATGATTTCAACTGTGTTAGAATTATTTGGAAGCTTGAAAGTGCGGTTTAACTTTTATTTTTTCATACGCCAAACACTCCATTAAAAATAACTTAACCTAAGCTTTTTTATAGTTTATTTTTTCCTGATAGAGCTTTTAAAGGAATTAAATTTGTTCTATATAAAAGAAACTCTTAAAAGTCATAAAACTTAGCAAATTTTTGAATAGTAATCTCTTTAAAGAAAGGCAGTCTGACATAACAACGAAGAGCATTGACTTAGAGCCTGATAGACCTGGATTCAAATTTAGGTTCTGCCACTTTCCACTTGTGTGACTTCAGGCAAGTGACACAACTTCTTTGTGTAACAGTATCCTCATTTGTATAATGTGGTTAATAATATCTATTTCACAGGAAAGCTGTGACGTGATAATGTCACAAATCAGTGCAAGGCTACTTGTGCATTTCCTGGCACATAAACTTTCTTAAACTTTTAATGTTGTAGTTGGAAAGTTAATGAAGCTCTGCTGGTCCAGGTCTCCTTTACATTCAGTTTCAAGTGAAATATTGCAGAGTCCATGATTATCACAGGGTAGCTGAAGAAGAAATAGCTGTAGGGCTGGTTGAAAAAAGACTGGAGATTAGCCATCAACTTTACCATAATTGAAGTACTTACTCTTATTTATGTTATACCGGACATTCTCCAACTTGACCTTAGTATGGTAAAGGGTGTTCACAGAGAACCCTTGGGGCATCACTTTGCCCCACTTTTCTTTCCTTTTTTTTTAAATGGCAGCTATTTTTATTGTAACTTGTGAAATTCCTCAGGTTTGTTCGGGAATCCTATGTCTTAGAGTAGCCGCCAAGGTCCCCAGTGCCTGACTGTACTCCCATAACAGGAGGTGTGATTATTTCCAGGTCAAGTCTCTATTAATTTTTTTTATTTCCAACCCATTATTTATTTATTTATTTATTTATTTATTTATTTATTTATTTATTTATTTATTTATTTATTTATTTATTATTTGCCCCAGGGGTACAGGCCTGTGAATCNTTTATTTATTTATTTATTTATTTATTTATTTATTTATTTATTATTCTTTGCCTCAGGGCTACAGGCCTGTGAATCATCAGGCTTACAACCTTCACAGCACTCACCATAACACAAAAACTCCCCAATGTTCATAACCCATCACCCTATCCCTACCCTCCCACCCCCAGTAACCCTCAGTTTGTTTCATGAGATCAAGAGTCCTTATGGTTTGTCTTCTTCCCGATCCAATCTTGTATCATTATTTTTCCCTCCCTGCCCCCCACTACTCCCCACCCTATCCCTCAAGTTCCTCATATCAGAGAGATCATATGATAATTGTCTTTCTCTGATTGACTTATTTTACTTAGCATAATACCCTCTAG
>LNAC01001306.1:15761-34400 GCA_002007465.1 Ailurus styani
TTGTGGTTGAGTTCTAGTTTCAGAGCATTATGGTCTGAAAATATGCAGGGAATGATCCCAATCTTTTGGTACCTGTTGAGACCTGATTTGTGACCCAGAATATGGTCTATTCTGGAGAATATTCCATGTGCCCTAGAGAAGAATGTGTATTCTGTGTTTTTGGGATGGAATTTTCTGAAAATATCTGTGATGTCCAACTGGTCCAGGGTGTCATTCAAAGCCTTTATTTCCTTGTTGATCTTTTGCTTTGATGNAGATGATCTGCTGATTTCAGTGAGGGGGGGTGTTAAAGTCCCCTACCAATATTGTATTCTTGTCAATGTGTTTCTTTGATTTTGTTATTAATTGGTTTATATAATTGGCTGCTCCCATGTTAGGGGCATAGATATTTATGATTGTTAGATCTTCTTGTTGGACAGATCCTTTTAGTATGATATAGTGTCCTTCCTCATCTCTTATGATATTCTTTGCCTTAAAGTCTAGTTTATCTGATATAAGGATTGCCACTCCAGCTTTCTTTTGCTGTCCATTGGCATGGTAAATTGTTTTCCATCCCCTCACTTTAAATCTGGAGGTGTCTTTGCGTGTAAGATGAGTTTCTTGTAGNGGGTGAGTTTCTTTTAGACAGCATATCGATGGGTCTTGTATTTTTTTTTATCCATTCTGATACCTTGTTTCTTTTAGTTGGGCATTTAGTCCATTTACATTCAGAGTAACTATTGAGAGATATGAATTTATAGCCATTGTATTGCTTGCAAGGTGACTGTTACTGTATATTGTATCTCTTCCTTTCTGGTCTGTGTTCCTTTTAGGCTTTCTTTGCTTAGAGGACCCCTTTCAATATTTCCTGTAGGGCTGGCTTGGTGTTTGCAAATTCCTTTAGTTTTTGTTTGTCCTGGAAGATTTTTATCTCTCCTTGTATTTTCAGTGACAGCCTAGATGGATATAGTATTCTTGGCTGTATATTTTTCTCGTTTAGAGCTCTGAATGTATCATGCCAGTTCTTTCTAGCCTGCCAGATCTCTGTGGATAGGTCTGCTGTCATTCTAATATTTGTACCATTGTATGTAATAAACCTCTTGTCCCAAGCTGCTTTCAGGATTTTCTCTTCGTCTCTAAGACTTGTAAGTTTTACTATTAGATGCGGGTTTGGGACCTATTTTTATTGATTTTGAGGGGGTTTCTCTGTGCCTCCTGGATTTTGATGCTCGTTCCCTTCACCAAATTAGGGAAATTATGTACTATAATTTGCTCCAGTATACCTTCTGCCCCCCCTTCCTCTCCTGGGATCCTAATTATTCTGATATTGTTTCGTCTTATGGTATCACTTATCTCTTGAAATCTCCCCCTCGTGGTCCAGTAGTTTTCTCTCTTTCCCCACGCTTCTTTATTCTCTGACATTTTGTCTTCTAAATCTACTAATTCTGTCTTCTGCCTCATTTATCCTAGCAGTAAGTGCCTCCATTTTTAATTGCACCTCATTAATAGCTTTTTTGATTTCAGCTTGGTTAGATTTTAGTTCTTTTATTTCTCCAGTAAGGATTTTTATTTCTCTGGAGAGGGCTTCTCTATTATCTTCCATGGTTTCTTCGAGCCCAGCCCAGCCAGCACCTTAAGAAACATCATTCTGAACTCTAGTTCTGTCATATTACTAATGTCTGCATCGATTAGGTCTCTAGCTGTCATTACTGTCTCTTGTTCATTTTTTTGAGTTGGTTTTTTCCGCCTTGTCATTTTATGCAGATAAGAATAAATGGATGAGAGAACAAAATACTAAAGTGTAGCAGTGACCCCAGAGAAATACACACTAACCTACTCAGAAGAGACCTGGAACTGGGGAGAAAAGAAAGAGGGCATAAACCAAAAAACAAAAAAAAAAAACCAAAATCAAACAGACAAAAATAAAACACAACAAAAAGTAAATAACACAAAATCCTGTATCTATATCTATGTTATTTTTGTTTCTATATCTATCTCTGTCTCTGACTCTATCTCTATCTCTATCTGAATTGAACAAACCCTATATGTATACAAAAAGTAAGGTTAAATACAATGAAGGGATACAATATGATTATAACAATGAAAATTTAAAAAGATTAAAAAGTTTTGATACGATATAATAGTTAAAAACGTTAAAGTAGGAAAAAGGAAAAAAAATTAAAAGAAAAGAGTAAGAAAAAAATTCAAAGAATTTAACTTTGAACGACTAAAGAATCATGGGGGAAAAGCCATTAATTCTCTGCATTACTTTCCCCTAGCTCTGGAGTTCCACAATTCTTAGCAATCATAAACTTGGCTTTGGCTGGATTTTTTTGCTGGTCTTCTGGGGGAGGGGCCTTTTGCTGTGATTCACAAGTGTCTCTGCCCAAGGTGGAATCGCACCACCCTCTCCAGGGGCCAGGCTAAGTAATCAGCTCGGGTTCACTCTCGGGAGCTTTTGTTCCCTGAACACTTTCCATATGGCTTTGGAGGACAGGACTGAAAATGGTGGCTCCCAGTCTCCGACCCGGAGGAGCCATGAGCTTGGGACCTCAGTCCTCAGTGCGCCTCAGAGAAAAGCACTCCTTCCCTCCCGTCTCCTTGTCTCCAGCTGCGCTCGGAGCTCACCCGGCCTGTGACCGAGCGTCTCTATCTCTGGCACGTGGCCCTGTTTAGAATCTCTGAACCCAGCAGATTCCTGCAGCCACTCCCTCGCCGCTCCTCCCGGAGGAGGCAGGAGGGTCTCTCTGGGCCTGCCTCCCGTGGGGTCCCCACTCACAGAGCAGTGGCCAGACTGTGCTTTGGATCATGGCCCAAGGTAACCCCCAGCTGAGAGATACCTTCTCAGCTTGGCTCCCGTCTCTCCTGCCAGCTTCTCTCTGATACCTGGGAGCTCTGTCGTGCTCAGACACCCCTGTTCTTTTTGTGTCCCTGTGGGTCCTGAGACCACACTGTCCCCACTTGGCCTCTGGGGTGATGTCCCTCAGTGGAGCCGACTTCTAACAGTTCCGAGTGTGCTTAGGTGCTTTCTCACTTGCCGGGAGCTGGCCCCTCCCCCCCAGGGTCTATCTCCCCGTCGCTTCAGATTCACTTCTCCACATGGCCTACCTTCCGGAACATGGTCGATTTTCTGTTCTTAGTATTGCTGCTTTTCTTCTCTTCGATCTCCTGTAGAAGTTGTAGGTGTTGAGAATAGTTAGATAGCTATCTGGGTGAATTTCTGGGACCTGATGATAATCAGTCTCCTACTCCTCCACCTTCTTGCCGCTTCCCCCCACTTTTCTTTTAATTAGCTGAGATTTGGAGAAATCAAAGCAGCCTGAGGAAGTGTAGTCCATGAAGATGTCTTAGACCATTCAGGCTGCTATAATGAACATACTGTAGACTGAGTAGATTAAACAACAAACATTTATTTCTCACTATTCTGGAGGCCTGGAAGCCCAAGATCAAAGTACTGACAGATTCGGTATCTGATGAAGGGATGTTTCCTAATTCATAAATGACAGTCTTCTCACTGTGTCCTCATATGGTAGAAGGGACAAGAGAGCTCCCTGGGTTCCCTATTATAAGGAAACTAATCCCATTAATGAGGGCTCCATTCTCACGACCTAATCACCTCTAAAAAGCCTAACCTCGAAACACTGTCGCACTGGGGATTAATTTTCAACATATGAATTCAGCTGAGTTACAAACATTCAGTCCTTGGTAGTTATTCTATAAGATTTTGATGAAATTCTATTACCAAGTTATATTACTTTACTATTAGGTGAGGACTTAAAAAAATAGAACCTATAGCCATATTGGCAACTTTCTAACTATGAAACTACAAGCAATTCTCATTAGTTTCTGACTTTTGGACTATGTAACAGAGATAGGTATCTGCCTCTTCTTCCTGTTAAACCAGGTATCTTTGAGCTGAGGTCCTATTCTTGGAAGATAGTCTAGTTCCAAGCGATCTAGGTGAGTGAGTACATTTGAAGGAATCCCAGAGGATGCTGAAAGGAAGCTCTCTTTTGGAACCTCTTGGGAACACCGTATTAAGGGTTGAAGTGGTAGTAAGGAAACTGTCAGGTGGTGGCTATATCAGGATACTGTAATTCAGTTCTAATTTTTTTCTATACATGCCAGTTTATTTCATTTTGTATACCTGTTTTTTTGTACTTGCAAGTTTCTATTCATTTATTCATTTATTTATTTATTTATTTATTTATTTTTAAAGATTTTTTTTCCTATTTTTTTAATTTACTTGACAGAGAGAGAGGGATCACAAGTAGGCAGAGAGGCAGGCAGAGAGAGGAGGAAGCAGGCTCCCCACTGAGCAGGGAGCCCCATGCAGGCCTTGATCCCAGGACCCTGGGATCATGACCTGAGCCGAAGGCAGAGGCTTTAACCCACTGAGCCACCCAGGTGCCCGCAAGTTTCTTTTTAAATGCCACTTAATATACAGTGTAATAACAGTTTTAGGTGTAGAATTTAATGATTTATCATTTACATACAACACCCAGTACTCATCACAATTGTCCCCCTTAATACCCATTGCCCATTTAACCCTTCCCCCCACCCACCCAACCTCCAGCAACCCTCAATTTGTTCTTTGTAATTAAGAGTCTGTTTTATGGTTTGCCTCTTTCTTTTCCCCCATATTCATTTGCTTTGTTTCTTAAATTCCACATATGAGTGAAATAATATAGTATTTGTCTTTTTCTGACTAACTTATTTCTCTTGCATGTTATTTTAAGATAATCCACGTCATTGCAAATGGCAAGTTTTCATTCTTTTTATGGCTGAGTAATATTCCATTGTGTATATATGTCACTTTTTTATGCTCTCATCAATAGACATTTGAACTTTTTCCATAATTTGGCTGTTGTTGATAATGCAGCCATAAATATCAGAGTGCATATATCTCTTCAAATCAGTATTTTTGTATCCTTTGGGTAAATACCAATAGTGCAATTGTTATATCGTAGGGTAGATCTATTTTTAACATTTTGAAGTACCTCCATACTCTTTTCTAGACTGGCCGCATCAGGTTTTATGCCCACCAAGAGTGTAAGAGTGTTCCCCTTTTTCTGCATCCTCACCAACACTTGTTGTTTCCTGTGTTGTTAATTTTAATGTTTCTGACAGCTGTGAGTTGATATCTCATTGTCGTTTTCCTTTGTGTTTCTCTGTTGATGAGTGATATTAAGCATCTTTTCATGTGTCTATTAGCCACCTGTATGTCTTCTTTGGAAAAATGTCTATTCATGTCTTCTGTCTATTTGTTAACTGGATTAGTTGTTCTTTGGGTGTTAAATTTTATAAGTTCTTTATATATTTTGGATACTAACCCTTTATCAGGTATATCACTTGCAAATATATTCTCCCATTCTTTAGATTGTCTTTTAGTTTTGTTGATTGTTTCCTTTGCTGTTTAGAAGCTTTTTATTTTGGTGAAGTCTCAATAATTCATTTTTGCTTTTGTTTCCCTTGCCTCCAGAGACCTTTCTAGTAAGTAGTTGCTATGGCCAATGTCAAAGAGGTTATGGTCTGCATCTTCCTACAGTATTTTGGTGGTTCCCTTTGTCACAATTAGGTCTTTCATCCATTTTCAATTTCTTTTTGTGTATCGTGAAATAAAGTGGTTCACTTTCATTCTTCTGCATGTTCCTGTCCAGTTTCCCCACCATTTGTTGAAGAGATTTTTTTCCATTGGATATTCTTTCCTTCTTTAAGATTAGTTGATGATATAGTTGTAGGTTCATTTCTCTGTTTTCTATTCTGTTCCATTGGTCTATCTGTGTTTTTGTGCCAGTATCATGCTGTCCTCATTACTACAGCTTTGTAATAAAACTTGAGGTCTGGTATTGTGATGTCTTCACCTTTCCTGTTGTTTTTCAAGATTGCATTGGCTTTTCATGGTCTTTTGTGGTTCCATACAAATTTTAGGACAGTTCCAGTGCTGTGGAAAGTGCTGGTGGTATTTTGATAGGGATTGCATTAAGTATATAGATTCCTTTTGGTAGTATCCACATTTTTAACAATATCGGATTTTCCAATCCATGAGCATGAAATGTTTTTCCATTTCTTTGTGTCTTCCTCAATTTCTTTCATAAGTGTTTTACACTTTTCAGAGTACAGATCTTTTACCTCTTTGGTTAGGTCTATCCCTAGGTATTTTATGGATTTTGGTGCAATTGTAAGTGGGATCAATTCCTTGATTTCTCTTTCTGCTGCTTCGTTATGGGTATATAGAACTGAAACAGGTTTCTCTGTGTTGATTTGGTATCCTGTGACTTCAGTGAATTTGTTTATCAGTTCTAGCAATTTTTTGGAGGAGTCTTTTGGGTTTTCTACATAGAATGTCATGTTGTCTGCAAGTAGTGAAAGTTTGACTTTGTCCTTGCTGGTTTGATGCCTTTTATATGTTTTTATTGCCTAATTACTGAGACCAGGACTTCCTGTGCTATGTTAAATCACAGTGGTGAGAGTGGCCAACACCTGTCTTGTTCTTGACCATAGAGAAAAAAACTCTCAATTTTCCCCCATTGAGAATATTAGCTTTGTGGTTTTTGTATATGGCCTTTATGATGTTGAGATATGTTTCCTCTATCCATATTTTGTTGAAAGTTTTTATCAAGAATGGTTGCTGTACACAGTCGACTGCTTTTTCTGAATCTATTGAGAGGAACATATGGTTCTTATCCTTTCTTTTATTATTGTGATATATCACTTTGATTGACTTGTGACTATTGACTCACCCTTGCAAATAAGTGGGATAATCCCATTTCAAGTTTTTTATTGTATTGTTGGATTCATTTTGCTAGTAATTCATTGAGAATTTTTGCATCCATGTTCATCAGTGATATTGGCCTATAGTTCTCTTTTTTTGTGTAGTCCTTTTCTGGTTTTGGAATCAGGGTAATGCTGGCCTTGTGGAATGAGTTGGGAAGTTTTCCTTCCATTTCTACCTTTTGAAACAGGTTGAGAATAGATATTAACTCTTTTTTAAAAATGTTTGGTAGAATTCACCTGTGAAGCCATCTGGCCATGGACACTTGGGGAGATTTTTGATTACCAATTCAATTGCTTTGCTACTCATCAGTCTAAGTTTTCTATTTCTTCCTGTTTCAGTTTTTTTTAAGATTTTATTTCTTTATTTGACAGAAAGAGAGAGAGATCACAAGTGGGCAGAGAGGCAGAGAGAGAGGAGGAAGCAGGTTCCCTGCCGAGCAGAGAGCCCCATGTGGGCCTCGATCCCAGGACCCTGGGATCATGACCTGAGCTGAAAGCAGAGGCTTTAACCCACTGAGCCACCCAGGCGCCCCCTGTTTCAGTTTTGATAGTTTGTAAGTTTCTAGGAATTTATTTATTTCTTCCAGGTTGCCTAGTTTGTTGGCATATAATGTTCATAACATTCTTTTATAATTGTTTGTATTTTGTGGTATTGGTTGTGATTTTCCCTTTTTCATTAGTGATTTTATTTGGGTACTTTCACTCTCTCTCTCCTTTTCTCTCTCTCTCTCCCTCTCTTTTGTAAGTCTGCCAGGGGTTTATCAGTTTTATTAAGGTTTTCAAAGAATCAGCTCCTGGTTTCATTTATCCATTTTACTCTTTTTGTTTGTTTCTATATCATTTACTTCTGCTCTAATCTTTATTATTTCCCTTGTTATACTGGCTTTTGGCTTCATTTGTTATTCTATTTCTAGCTCCTTTATGTGTAAGGTTAGGTTCTTTATTTGAATTTTTTTTTGCTTCTTGAGGTAGGCCTGTATTGCCACATGCTTAAATCTTATGTCCACTTTTGCTGCATCCTGGGAACTTTGTGTTTTCATTTTCATTTGTTTCCATGTTATTACTTCATTGGTTTCCTGGTTGACCTATTCATTCTTTAGTAGGATGGTCTTTCTCCTCCATGTGTTTTCGGTCTTTCCATTTTTTTTTCTCTTGGTGGACTTCAAGTTTCATAGCATTGTGTTCAGAAAATATGCATGCTATGTTCTCAATTTTTTTTTATTTGTTGAGGCTTGACTTGTGACACAGTATGTTATTTATTCTGGAGAAAGTCCCATGTGCACTTGAAAAGACTGTGTATTCTGCTGTTCTAGGATGGAATGTTCTGAACATATCTCTTAAGTCCATCTGGTTCAGTGTGTTGTTCAAGGCCATTGTTTCCTTGTTAATTTTCTTTTTAGATGATCTGTCCATTGATGTAAGGGGAGTGTTAAAGTACCCTACTAATGGTAGGTTCAATGTTACCTTTATGTTTGTTATTAATTGTTTTACATGTGCAGGTGCTCCCAATTTGGGTCTATCAGTGTTTACAATCGTTAGATCTTCTTGGCTAGACCTCTTTATTACGATGCTACACTTAATCTTTTGTTATAGTTTTTGGTTTAAAATCTAGTTTGTCTGATATAAGTATGGCTACTCTGGCTTTCTTTTGATGTCCATTTGCATGATAAATCTCTCTCTATCCCCTCACTTTCACTCTGCAGGTGTATTTAGGTCTAAAATTAGTCTCTTGTAAGCAGCATATAGAGACACATGGGTCTTGTTTCTTTTATCCATTCTGACACTTAGTCCATTTACATTTAGAGTGAGTATTGGTAGCTATGAATTTAGTGCCATTTATTACTTATTTTGTTGTTTCTGGAGATTTTCTCTGTTCCTTTCTAGTCTCTGTCACTTTTGGTCTTTGTTTCCCACTGAGAGGATCTCCTTTAATATTCCTTGAAGGGCTGGTTTAATGGTCAGGAACTCCTTTCATTTTTGTTTGTCTCTGAAATTTTTTATCACTCCTTCTCTTCTGAATGATAGTCTTGTTGAAAAGAGTATTCTTGGCTGCATATTTTCTCCAATTCAGCATGCTGAATATAATATGCCACTTTCTTCTTGCATGCCACGTTTCTGTGAATAAATCTGCTGCTAACCTTATTTGTCTTCCCTTGTAAGTTCGGGACTTTTTTTGTCTTGCTGCTTTTAGGATTTTTTTTTCTTTATCTCTGTATTTTGCAAATTTAACTATGCTATGTCTGGGTTTTGGGTTGTTTTTGTTGATTTTGATGGGAATTCTCTGCACATCCTGGATTTGGATGTCAGTTTTCTTCCACAGAGTAAGGAAGTTTCCAGCTATAATTTCTTCATATAAACCTTCTGCTCCCGTTTCCTGCCCTTCTTCTTCTTCTGGGATTCCTATGATATGAATGTTATTCTTTATGGGGTTACTGAGTTCCCTTAGTGTACTTTCATGATCCAAGATTTTTCTTTCCCTCTTTTTCCCTCTACTGCAGCTTCATTACTTTCCATAATTTTGTCTTCTTTATCACTTACTTATTCTTTCCCTGTTTCTTCCATCCTCGTGATCATTATATCCAGCTGGTTTCAAATCTAGGTTATTGCATTTTCATTTTATTTTATCCTAATCTGTTGTTAGCTCTTTATCTCTCCAGTAAGGGACTACATGGTGTTTTATATGCTTTTCTTAAGCCCACCCTGTATCCTTATGATTGTTGCTTTAAGTTTTCAATCACATATATTATATCTGTTTTGATTAGATCCCTAGCCATGGCTTTATATTGTTTTCTTTTAGGATGAATTCCTTCTCTTGGCATTTTGTCTAGATCTCTGTCTTCTCTGTGTTAGGAAATCCTGTTGTTTCCTGTTCCTGTGGCTGGCTAATGGCTTTGCGAAAAAGAGGTCATATACTATCTAGGGCCTAGTGCTTCAGCAGGTGTCTCTGGTATATGCTATGTGCATTCTGCTGCTGTGTTGTGGCTACTCTATCCCTCCGGTTGGTCCTCTGCAGAGTTTCTCCTTGCCTCAGTGGGATGAGTTTGGATCTTGGCCAGCGTGTGGTAGGTTTTAACTAGGTATGCTCTGATCTGCTTATTAAAAGATTCCTGATGCTATCTCTACTAGAGCTGAAGCTTTTCAGAACTCTGTGGTCAGTGAGCATGGTGCATTTGAGGGTATGTGCTGATCTTCTCACAGTGGAACCCACTCAGCTGGTTCCCAGGCACACTTACCCAAGAAAAGCAGTACCAGGAGAGTGCAGGGGTTAAGGGAGGTGCTTGGCGTAACCACTTTAGTCAGCCAGTGTTGGCACTGTGCTGTTTACTGAAGTTAGTTTATGCTGGAGGACGGAGCCAAAAATGGCACCAGCCATCTCCTTAATTCCTGGAGAGGGTAGTTTGCCCTTGCTGCTGTCCAGGAAGCCCTCCCAAAAGAGATAACTATTCCGCTTGTGAATTCCAGTCATCCTTCAGATTTCTGCCTTCACGTTGTCTGTGTCTGGGTTGCTTGCTTGCCTGGAGCAGCACAGTGCACATTGGGCTCAATCCTAGCCAGGCTGGCTGAGTTTTAAAACTCCAGACTTTAGGAACCTGGTGTGGTAGCGACCCACATTAGTCTTCTCGGGTAGGGTCTTGCTGTGCTGGGACTGATGCATATTTGACCCAGAAGGGTATTTACACCAAAGTTCAAGGGCATGGGGTTTGGAGAAAAGCACAGTAAACAACCAGTGTCCAGGTTAGCTGCCCTTGGCAGGTGTGTCTGTGCTTATGCTGAGGGCCAAGGCAGGAAAGGCACCTTGCATCTCCTTTGTCCCAGGAGAGGCAATGTCGTCTCTCTCAGATGCACTCCAGGAAGGGGGAACCGTATCAACCAGTGTGTCACATGGGATCCTGAGATTTTGCCTTCTGCCCCAGGCTATCTGCCTGCCTTCTCTCCAGGAGCACTGTGGTGCACTCAGGGCTCTATACCAGCCACACTGGGGACCTCTATAAGTCATCTTTGAGCCCTGTTAGTTGCAAAAAACTTAGGAAAATCAGCCCTTCTTTTCCCCCCCCCAGTCAGTGGCTTTGGGGAAGTGTTTTCCTTGTACACTCCTCTCTCTATCCTGCCTGTGACCAGGACTCCCTTCCCTCTTCAGCACCTGCAGTCTCTTTCTCCTCCAAACCACGTCTCCACATCTACTTTCTATGATATTGCCTCTTCTTTCCCTCTAGTTGTGCAGTTTGTTTTGTCAGTCCTCAGATCAACTTCTTGGTAATTCAGAATGATTTGATATTTATCTAGCTGTGTTCAAAGGATGAGTCAAGCCTAGGGTTCTCTTACTACTTTCCATCGTAGCTTCTCCCCTTTCCATTTCCATCTTAAAACAAATAAACAAACAAAAAGTTTCTAGACTAACTTCACTCCTTTGGGGCCATATTATGACCATATTGCTCTCCAAATTGCCAGTTACTTTTTATAATATCTCTATGTCAGTCCACCTATTTATTATAAGACTACTGTGCTGACTGAAGATTAATAACTGATGATCACTTATGTGAAGATAACAAGCATTTTGGGAGACAGGTGCTGTAGATACAGGATATTTTGTTGCAGTTATTATTGTGGCTTACCAATTAACTGCATTTCCATCTCATGGACTTCATAAGGACTTAGGAGTTAATAGTAGTAGAGTATTTTGAGTTTCCTTTATTTGTTTTTGTTTTTTTGTTTGTTTCTAAGAACCCTTAATGACTCTTTTAAAGGTACTTTTTAAAAGTACTTTGTAAATACAATGCATCTCCATCAGTGAAAGTGCTTTCATAGTGCACTCCAACTTTCTACAAGTATTTGTGAACTTCAGTGTATTTTTAAAAATAAATATGCAAATTTAATAGTTGTATAAACTTTAAAATAATGTAATTCACAACCAATACAAATGGTATTGTGATCTGAGAAAAGTGGAGGTCAGTAATAAATGACTTTGCTAAAATAACTCTCAGGCAAATATTTGACTTAAAAAATAATAGTAATATGTTTTGAATGGGTATAGTTAGCAGGGACCATTTTTGAACAATTTCATTGAGACAGTAGTCATATAGTGTAGAAGTCACACATTAAAATTGTAGAGTTGCATATTTTTTCCACAGAGTTGTTCAAATAGCAGCACAACCTAATTTTAGAATATTTTATCACTTCAAAAATTAACTACCTACTCATTAGCATGCCAAATCCCCCATCCCAGCACTAGACAGTCAATAATCATTTTTCTGTCTCTATGAATTTACCTATTCTGGATATTATTTTACATATTTTTAAAACGTTTTTTAAATTTATTCATTTGAGAGAGAGAGGGAGAAAGAGTGAGAACATGAGGGGGGGGGCGGAGCACAGTCAGAACAACAGGGAGAAGCAGACTCCCCGCTGAGCAGGGAGCACAATTCAGGGCTGTATCCCAAGACCCAGAGATCATGACCTAAGCCGAAGGCAGACACTTAACCAAGTGAGCCACCCAGGCACCTCTATTCTTTTTTTTTTTTAAGATTTTATTTATTTATTTGACAGAGAGAGCACAAGCAGGGGTAGTGGCAGGTAGAGGGAGAGGGAGAGGCAGGATCCCCTCTGAGCAGGGAGCCTGATGTGAGGCTCTATCCCAGGACCCAGGGATCATGACCTGAGCCGAGGGCAGCCACTTAACCAACTAAGCCACCCGGGTGCCCCCCAGGCACCTCTATTCTGGGTGTTATTTTAAATGGAATCATACATTATGTGGCCTTTTGTGACTAGGTTCTTTCAGTTAGCATGGTTTCAAAGTTTGTCCATATTGTAATATGTATCAACACTGCATTATTTCATATTTCTCTATGATATTCACTTGTGTGTATATAATATGTATGGTTTATCTGTTCATTAGTTAATGGAAATTTGGTCTGTTTCCAAATTTGTTTTTGATGAATAATGCTGCTGGAGCATTCATATACAAATTTTTGTGTGGAGATGTTTTCAAATCTCTTGGATATATATCTGGGAGTGGATTTCTAATTCATATTGTAAGTCTCTGCTTAAAATTTTGAATAACTTGTTATCTCGTGTCACTTTTTATGATAGCCATTTTAACAAGCAGGTGGTATCTCATTGTGATTTTGATTTGCATTTCCTTTAAGATTAATGATGTTGAACAGCTTTTCATGTACATGTTGGCTATTCATATATCTTCTTTGGAAAATGTCCATTGAGGTCCTTTGTGTGGTTTTAACTGGATTATAAGAATTTTGCTGTTGCATTATATGAGTTCTTTTTTTTTTAAAGATTTTATTTATTCATTTGACACAGAGAGAGAGATTACAAGTAGGCAGAGAGGCAGGCAGAGAGAAAGGAGAGAGGAGGAAGCAGGCTCCCTGCTGAGCAGAGAGCCCGTTGATGTGGGCCTCGATCCCAGGACCCCGGGATCATGACCTGAGCCGAAGGCAGCGGCTTTAACCCACTGAGCCACCCAGGCACCCGCATTATATGAGTTCTGTATATATTTTGATTATTAGCTGTTTATCAGATACATGCTTTACAAATATTTTCCCCCATTCCTTATATTGCCTTTAAATTTTGTTGGTCATTTCTTTGGGTGGCCAGAAGCTTTTTTGCTTGATATAGTTCCACTTTTTTTTTAAGATTTTATTTTTAAGTAATATCTATACCCAAAATGGGCTCAAACTCACAATCCTAAGATCAAGAATTACATTCATGGGGCACCTGGGTGGCTCAGTCAGTTAAATGTCTGACTTCAGCTCAGGTCATGAACTCAGGATCCTGGGATTGAGCCCTGTGTTGGGATCCCCACTCAGCAGGGAGTCTGCTTCTTCCTCTGCCTTCCCCCCTGCTTATTTTCTCTCTCCCTCTCAAATAAGTAAATAAAATCTTAAAAAAAAGAATCACATGCTTCATGGACTGAGCCAGCCAGGTGCCCCTAGTCCCACTTGTTTATTTTTTGTTGCATTACTTGTGCTTTAGGTATCGTATACAAAAAAATCATTGCCAAGACCCATGTCAAGGAGCTTTTTTCCTGTCTTTTCTTCTAGGAGTTTTATGGCTTCCAATCTTACCTTCAAGTCTTTAATCCTTTTTGAATTTATTTTTGTAAGTAGTGTAAGATAGAAGTCTGGTTTTATTACTTTGCATGTGAATGTACAATTCTTCCAGCACCATTTATTGAGGAGGCTGTGTTTTCTTCATTGAGTATTCTTGGCTTTCTTGTCAAAAATTAGTTGACCATAAATGCATTAACTCATTTCTAGGGTTTCAATTCTGTTCCATTCGTCTATGTGTTTTTATACCAGTATCATACTGTTTTGATTACTATAGTTTTTAATTTAGCTTGAAGTCAGGAAGTAGGATGCCTCCTGCTTTGTTCTTTCTCAGGATTGCTTTGGTTATTTGGGGTCTTTGGTGGTTCCATATAAATTTTAGGATTCTTTTCTACTTTAGTAAAAAAAATACCATTGGAATCTTGATAGAGATTGCATTGAATCTATAGATGGATTTGGGTAGTATGGCCATTTTCACAATATTAATTCTTCCAGATCCTGAACATAGGATATTGTTTCATTTATTTGGGTCTTTTATGATATCTTTTATCAATGCCATATAGTTTTTAGAGTAGAGATGTTTTATCCTTTTGGTTATGTTTGCTCCTAAGTATTTTGTTGTTTTTGATTCCATTGAAAATGGGATCTTCTTTATTTCTTTTCAAATAATTTGTTGTTAGTATATAGAAATATTACTGATTTTCATATATTATTTTTTTTCTTGCAACTTTACTGAAGTTGTTGATCTAGCTTTTTTCATGTGTGTGTGTGTGTAGTCTTTAAGGTTTTCTATGTATAGTATAATGTCATCTTCAGATAGAGCCAATTTTGTTTTCTTTTCGAATTCTGATGCCTTTTCCTTTTCTTACCTGATTGCTGTGGCTAGGACTTTCACTACTAGGTTAAATAAGGGTGATGAGTGGGTACCATTGTCTTATTTCTGATCCTAGAGGAAAGGCTTTAATGTTAAACATCTTTTCCTATCCTTGCTCATTTTCCAGTATTTCGATGAGAATTTATGCATTTATATTTATTGGGATATTGGCTTATTGTCTTCTTTTCTGGTAATGCCCTTTTCTGCCTATCAGGATAATGCTGCCCATATGAAGTGAGCTTTTGAGTGTTCCCTCCTCTTGGAATTTTTGGAAGATTTTGAGAAGAATTGCCATTAATTCTTCTTTAAATGTTTGCTAAAAGTTACCAGTGAAATCATTTGGTCCTGGGAATTTTATTGTTGTTGGGAGATTTCTGAATATGGGTTCAATCTCCTTATGAGTAATTTTCCTGTGTATTCCTAATTGAGTCTAGGTAAGTTGTGTGATCTTAAGAATTTTTCTATTCTAGGTTGTTCAGTTTCTCAGTGTATAGTTGTTCATGGTAGTCTTTTTTTTAAGATTTTATTTATTTATTTGACAGAGAGAGAGATTACAAGTAGGCAGAGAGGCAGGCAGAGAGAGAGGAGAGAGGAGGAAGCAGGCTCCCGGCTGAGCACAGAGCCCGACGCAGGCCTCGATCCCAGGACCCTGGGATCATGACCTGAGCTGAAGGCAGAGGCTTTAACCCACTGAGCCACCCAGGCGCCCCATGGTAGTCTTTTATTACCCTTCACATTTGTTTGGTGTCAGTAGTAACGTTGTATTTTTCACTTATAATTTTGCTAATTTGGGACCTTACTCTCACTTCTGTAGTTAATCTAAGTAAAGGTTTGTCTAATTTTTTTTTGTCATTTAATAAAAAAGAGCTCTTAATTTTGTTAATCTTTTCTGATTTTCCTGTTTTCTGTTTCATTTATCTATTCTTTTCATTATTTCCTTCCATCTGCTACCTTTGGGTTTGTTTTGTAATATAAGCATTTGTTGCCATAAATGTTGTTTTCAAAATAGTTTTTGCTGCATCCTATATATTCTAGAGTGTTGTAGTTCCATTTTTGTTGGTCTCAGGATTTTTTTCCCTTGAAATTTTTCATTGACCCATTGGTTATTCAAGAGAGTATTGTTTAATTTCCATGAATTTGTGAGTTTACACTTTTCCTCCTATTATTGATTTCCAGTTTCATACCATTGTGGTGAGAGAAGATACTTGGTATGATTTCAGTCTTCTTGAATTTACTAAGACACATTTTATGACCTAACATATGACCTGACCTGGAAAATATTCCATATGCACTTAGGAAGAATGTATATTGGGCCACTGTCAAATACAGTGCTCTGTATAGGTCTTTTAGGCCCATTTGGTCTATATCGTAGTACAAATCTTTTGTTTTTTATTGATTTCCAGTTGAGAAAACTATACCTTCTTGAAAGTATGGTATGAAAGTCCCCAAATGAGAATGATATTAGCTGTGTGTTCTTCCTATATGGGCTTTACTATGTTATGATATGTTCCCTCTAACCCTACTTTGTTGAGAGTTTTTTATCATGAATAGATAGATTTTGTACTTTGTCAAATGCTTTTTTCTGCATCTATTGAAATGATTATATGTCTTTCTTGTATTCTATAAGTTTTTAATCAAATTCTACTGATTTAACCTACAGTGTAATATTAGTTTTAGGTTTACAATTAGGTGACTCATCACAACTGCCCTCCTTTATTCCTCTCACCTATTTAATATATCCCCACGCCCTTCTCTCCTATAGTAACCATCAGTTTGTTCTCTATACTCAAGAGTTGGTTTCTTGGTTTGCCTCACTTTTTCTTTCTCCTGGTGTTTTTTTTTGTTTTGTTTCTTAAATTCCACACACAAGTGAAATCTTATGGTATTTGTCTTTCTCTGACTGACTTATTTTATTTAGCATAATCCCCTCAGTCCATTCATGTCACTGCAAATGGCAAGATTTCATTCTTTTTAATGCTGAGTAATATTCCATTGTATATGTATACCACTTTTTCTTTAGGCATTCCTCAGTTGATGGTCATTTGGACTATTTCCATAATTTGGTTGCTGTAGATAATGCTACTTTAAACATTGGGGTGCATATATCCCTTTGAATTAGTATTTTTGCATTTTTTGGGTAAATACCAATAGTAGTATATGAAGAATCATAAGGTAGTTCTACTTTTAAGTTTTTGAGGAACCTCCATACTGTTTTTCAGCATAACTTCACCACATTGCCTTCCTGCCTACAGTGTAAAGGGATCCCCCTTTTTCCCCGTCCTCACAAAGACATGTTGTTTCATATGTTGTTGATTTTGACAATACTGACAGGTGTCAGGTGGTATCTCATTCTAGTTTTGATTTGTATTTCTCTGATGGGTTGAGTCATGTTGAATATCTTTTCATGTGTCCGTTAGCCATTTGGATATCTTCTTTGGAGAAATGTTTATTCATGTCATCTGTCCATTTTTTAACTGGATTATTTGATTTTGGGGAGTTGAGTTTGACATATTCTTCATATAATATTGATACTAATGCTTTATCAGATATATCATTTCCAAATATCTTCCCTCATTGTGTAGGTTGCCTTTTCATTTTGCTGATTGCTTCTTTTACTGTTTAGAAGCTTTTTATCTTGATGAAGTCCCAATAATTCATTTTTACTTTGGTTTCCCTTGCTTCAGCAAACATAACTAGTAAGGAGTTGGTACTGTTGATGTAATAGGGTTTTTTATATACATTTATAAAGATTTCATTTACTTATTTGAGAGAGAGAGTGAGAGAGCACAAGCGGGGGGGGGCGCAAGGGAGAGGGAGGAGCAGGCACCCCGCTGAGCAGGGAGCCCAATATGGGACTCACTCAGGACCCAAATGCTTAACCAACTGAGTCACCCAGGCACCTGATGTCAGAGAGGTTATTGCCTGGTTCTTCTGTAGGATTTTAATGGCTTCCTGTCTCACATTTAGGTCTTATATCTATTTTTATTTTATTTTTGCGTATGTTGTAAGTAAGTAGTCCAGTTTCATTCTTCTGCATATTCCTGTCCAATTTTCCCAAACCCATTTGTTGAAAAGACTTCCTTTTTTCTATTAGATATTCTGTCCTGCTTTGTCAAAGATTAATTGACCATATAGTTGTGGGTTCATTTCTGAGTTTTCTATTCTGTTCCACTGATATATATGTCTGTTTTTGAGCCAGTACCATAGTGTCTTGATCACTACAGTTTTGTAATATAGCTTGAAGTCTGTAAAATTTGTGATGCTTCTACTTCTGTTTTTCTTTTCTTTTTCAACATTATTTTGCTATTTGGAGTCTTTTTCAATTCTATACAAATATGAGGATTGTTTATTCTAGCTCTCTGAAAAATGCTGTTGGTATTTAGATAAGGATTGCATTAAATGTATTGATTGCTTTCAATGGCATAGACATTATTAACAGTATTTGTTTTTCCAACTCATGAACATGGAATGTTTTTCCAGTTTTTGTGTCCCCTTCAATGTCTTTCTTTTTTATGTCTGCATAATATTCCATTTTAAAATTAATATATAATGTATTATTTGCCCCAGGGGTACAGGTCTGAGAATCATCAGGCTTACACATTTCACAGCACTCACCATAGCACATGCCCTCCCCGATGTCCATAACTCAGCCACCCTATTGCTACCCCACACCCCCCAGCAACCCTCAGTTTGTTTCCTGAGATTTAAGAGTCTTTTATGGTTTGTCTCCCTCTTGATCCCATCTTGTATCATTTTTTTCCCTCCTTACCCCCATGACACCCTGTCCTGCTTCTCAAATTCCTCATATCAGAGAGATCATATGATAATTGTCTTTCTCTGATTGACTTATTTTACTTAGCATAATACCCTCTAGTTCCATCCACGTCATTGCAAATGGAAAGATATCAGTTCTTTTGATGGTTGCAGAGTATTCCATTGTATATATATATA
>LNAC01001306.1:34553-109179 GCA_002007465.1 Ailurus styani
CATTGCTGCTATAAATATTCGGTTGCATGTGCCCCTTCGGTTCACTGCATTTGTATCTTTAGTGTAAATACCCAGTAGTACAATTGCTGGGTTGTAGGTTAGCTCTATTTTCAATTTTTTGAGGAACCTCCATACTGTTTTCCAGAGTGGCTGCACCAGCTTGCATTCCCACCAACAGTGTTAGAGGGTCCCCCTTTCTCTGCATCCTTGCCAACATCTGTCATTTCCTGACTTGTTAATTTTAGCCATTCTGACTGGTGTGAGGTGGTATCTCACTGTGGTTTTGATTTGTATTTCCCTGATGCCCAGTGATGTTGAGCACTTTTTCATGTGCCTGTTGGCCATTTGGATGTCTTCTTTGGAGAAATGTCTGTTCATGTCTTCTGCCCATTTCTTGATTGGATTATTTCTTCTTTGGGTGTTGAGTTTGGTAAGTTCTTTATATATTTTGGATACTAGCCCTTTATCTGATACTTCATTTGTGAATATCTTCTTCCATTCAGTCAGTTGTCTTTTGGTTTTGTTGATTGTTTCCTTTGCTGTGCAAAAGCTTTTGATCTCGATGAAGTCCCAGTGGTTCATTTTTGCCCTTGGTTCCCTTTCCTTTGGTGATGTTTCTAGGAAGAAGTTGCTGTGGCTGAGGTCGAAGAGGTTGCTGCCTGTGTTCTCCTCAAGGATTTTGATGGATTCCTGTTTCACATTGAGGTCTTTCATCCATTTTGAGTCTATTTTTGTGTATGGTGTAGGGAGATGGTCCAGTTTCATTCTTCTGCATGTGGCAGTCAAATCTTACCAATACCATTTGTTGAAAAGACTTTTTTTCCATGGGGCATTCTTTCCTGCTTTGTCAAAAATTAGTTGATCATAGAGTTGAGGATCCATTTCTGGGCTCTCTATTCTGTTCCATTGATCTATGTGTCTGTTTTTGTGCCAGTACCATTCTGTCTTGATGATTACAGCTTTGTAATACAGCTTGAAGTCTGGAATTGTGATACCACCAACTTTGGTTTTCTTTCGTCAGTGTTTTACACTTTTCAGAGTACAGTTCTTTTACCTGTTTGGTTTAAGATACCGAGGTTTATTCCTCGGTATCTTATAGTTTTTGGTGCAATTGTAAATGGGATTGATGCCTTCATTTCTCTTTCTGCTGCTTTGTTATTTGTGTTTAAAAGTGCAATAGATTTATGTACATTGATTTTGTATGCCGAAACTAGTGAATTCATGTTTCACTTATAGTGATTTTTTGGTGCAGCATTTTGGGTTTTCTCTATAGAGTATCATGTCACCTGCAGTAGTAAAAGTTTGACTTCCACCTTGCCTATTTAGATGCCTTTTATTTCTTTTTGTTTTCTGATTGCTGTCCCTAGGACTTCCTATACTACATTAAATAACAGTGATGAAAGTGTACATCAATGTATTTTTTTAAGATTTTATTTATTTATTTGTGAGAGAGAGTAAGAGAGGGAATACGAGCAGGGTGAATGGAAGAGGGAGAAGCAGGCTTCCCACTGAGCAGGGAACCTGTTATGGGGCTTGATCCCAGGACCCTGGAATCATGACCTGAGCTGAAGGCAGACGCTTAATGACTAAGCCACCCAGGTGCCCCATCATTGTCTTGTTCTTGACAATAGAGGGAAAGCTTTCAATGTTTCTGCATTGAGGATGAGATAAGCAGTGTGTTTGCTGTATATGGAATTTATTTTGTTGAGTATATTCTCTCTAATCCTATTTCATTGAGGGTTTTTATCATGAATAGATGTTTACTTTGACAAATGCTTTTCCTACGTCTATTGAGAGGATCCTATGGTTTCTACCATTTCTGTTTTTTTTTAAGATTTTATTTGAAAGAGAGAGATAACACAAGCTGGGGGGGTGCTGCACAGTGAGAGGGAGAAGCCCACACATGGGGCTTGATCCCAGGAGCCCGAGATCATGACCTGAGCCAAAGGCAGACGCTTAACCAACTGAGGCGTCCCCCAATCATTTCTTGTATTAATGTGGTGCATCATGTTGAGTGATTTGTGAATAGCGAACCACCCTTGCAGACCAGGAATAAATCCCACTTGATTGTGGTGAATGATTATTTTAATGTACTGTTGGATTTGGTATGATAGTACTTTATTGAGAATTTTGCATTCATGTTCATCAGGAATATTGGTCTATTGTTCTCTTTTTAAGTGGACTCTTTATGTATCCGGTTTTGGTATGAGGGTAACACTGTCCTCATAGACTGAATTTCGAAGGAAATTTTCCTTCCATTTCTATTTTTTGGAATAGTTAGAGAAGAAAAGGTATTAACTCTGGTTTAAATGTTTGGTAGAATTCACCTATGAAGCTATCTGTCCCTGAACATTTTTTTGTTGGTAAATTTTTGATTACTGTTTGAATTTCTTTGCTGGTTATTGGTCTATACAAGTTTACTATTTCTTCCTGTTTCAGTGTTGGTGGTTTATATGTTTTTAGGTATTTATCGAGTTTTTCCAGGTTTTCCAATTTATTGCCATTAGTTTTTCTTAATATTGTCTTATAATTGTATTTCTGTGGTGTTGGTTTTAATTTCTCCTCTGTCATTAGTGATTTTATTTATTTGGGTCCTTTCTTTGTTCTGTCAACTCTGACTATGGGTTTACTGATTTCATCAATTTTTTCAAAGAACCAGCTCCTTGTTTCATTGAGCAAGTGTATTGTTTCTTAATTTCTATATTATTTATTTCTGCTCTTATCTTTTTGTTCTAAAGTTTTAATGTATTTTTATTTTTTATTTTTTTAATGAATATCTATTATTTGCTTCAGTGGTACAGGTCTGTGAATCATCAGTCTTACACAATTAGCAGCACTCACCATAGCACATACCCTCCCCAATGTCCATAACCCAGCCACCCTATCCCTCTCCCCCACTCCCCAGCAACTCTCAGTTTGTCTCTTATGGTTTGTCTTATGATTTGTCTCCCTGGTCCCATCTTGTTCAACATCACTTGGCATCAGGGAAATACAAATCAAAACCATAGTGAGATACAACTTCACACCAGCCAGAATGGCTAAAATTAACAAGTCAGGAAATGACAGATGTTGGCAAGGATGCAGAGAAAGGGGAACCCTCCTACACTGTTGGTGGGAATGCAAGCTGGTGCAGCCATTCTGCAATACAGTATGGAGGTTCCTCAAAAAATTGAAAATAGAGCTAACCTACAACCTAGCAATTGTACTACTGGGCATTTACACTACAGATACAAATGTAGTGGTCTGAAGGGGCATGTGCAACCGAATATTTATAGCAGCAGTGTCCACAATAGCCAAAGTATGGAAAGAACCTAGATGTCCATCAACAGATAAATCGATAAAGAAGATGTGGTATGGCATGTATGTATATATATGTACACACACACACACACAATGGAATACTATGCAGCCATCAAAAGAAATGAAATCTTGCCATTTGCAATGACATGAATGAAACTAGAGGGTATTATGCTAAGCGAAATTAGTCAATCAGAGAAAGACAATTATTTAATCTTATTTCCCTCCTTTTCCCACTTTAAGCTTCATTTTTTTCTTTTTCCTTCTAGCTCCTTTAGTTGTGAGGTTTGGTTATTTAATACTTTTCTTACTTCTTGAAGTGGACCTATATTGCTATATACTTACCTCTGAAGACCACTTTTGCTGTATCACAAAGATTTTGGACTGTTGTGTTTTCATTTTCTTGTTTTTACACTATTAGTGGGAATGCAAATTAGTGCAGCTACTCTGGAAAACAGTATGGAATTTCCTCAAAAAGTTAAAAATGGAGGTGCCTTATGGTTCAGTTATTGCATTAGTAAGTATTCACCCAAAGAATACAAAAATACTAATTCAAAGTTATACATGCATCATAAAGTTTATAACAGCATTATCAATAGCCAAATTATGGAAAGGGCCCAAATGTCCATCAACTGATAAATGGATAAAGAAGAAGTGGTATACACATACATACACATACACACACACACACACACACACACACAATGGAATATTATTCATCCAAAACAGAATGAAATCTTGCCATTTGCAACAACATTGTTGGAGCTAGAATATATAATGGTAAGTGAAATAAGTCAGCCAAAGAAAGGTAAGTACCATATGATTTTACTCATAACGTGGAATTTAAGAATCAGAACAAATGATCATAGGGGAATAAGGGGAAGAGGCAAACCAAGAAACAGTCTTTTTTTTTTTCAATTCAAGTTAGTTAACGTATAGTGTAGTATTAGTTTTAGGAGTAGAATTTAGTGATTCATCACTTACATATAACTCCCAGTGGTCATCCCAACAAGTACCCTCCTTAATGTCCATCACCCATTCAGCATAATTTCCCATCTCCCCTCCAGAAACCCCCAATTTGTTCTCTGTAGTTGAGAGTCTGTTTTGTGGTTTACTTCCCCTTCTATTTTTATCTTATTTTTAAATTTTCTTCCTCCCTTCCCCCTATGTTTATCTGTTTTATTGCTTAAATTCCACACGTGAGTTTAATCTTATATTTGTCTTTCTCTGATTTATTTCATTTAGTATAATATACTCTAGTTCCATCTACTTTGCTTCAAATGACAAGATTCCATTCTTTCTGATGGCTAATACCTTATTGTGTGTGTATATATATGTGTGTGT
This sequence comes from Ailurus styani, assembly GCA_002007465.1. Classification (NCBI taxonomy): domain Eukaryota; kingdom Metazoa; phylum Chordata; class Mammalia; order Carnivora; family Ailuridae; genus Ailurus; species Ailurus styani. The sequence goes on from LNAC01001306.1 coordinate 39,195, forward strand.
GTTTGTATGTTTACACACACACACACACACACATACACACATATATATATACCACATCTTTATCTATTTAAAAGATATTTTTTATTTTTTATTTTTTTAAATTTTATTTATTTATTTGACACAGAGAGAGAGATCACAAGCAGGCAGAGAGGCAGGCAGAGAGACAAGGAGAGGAGAAAGCAGGCTCCCCGCTGAGCAGAGAGCCTGATGCGGGCCTCGATCCCAGGACGCTGAGATCATGACCTGAGCTGAAAGCAGAGGCTTTAACCCACTGAGCCACCCGGCGCCCAAGATATTTTTTATTTTTATCTATTTTTTATCTATACTTTTATTCCCCACCCCAATATTTTAGGTTATAAGATGTTGCAGTTTACATGTTTTTATATTGCTTAACCAATAACACATTTTGTTACTTATAGTTATCTTTTTACTATGTGTTTTAACTTTTAAAGTACAGGTGTAAGCAAATTATACACCACCACTTCCATATTATAGAATCTAACTTTGACTATATATTTATAACTACCAGTGAGTTTTATTCTACCTTTAAGTGTTTTTATGGTGTTATTTAGCATCTTTTTAATTTCATTAGTAGATCTCCCTTTAGCATTTCTTGCAAGGCAGGTTTAGTGTGGTGAATTCCCTCAGCTTTTGTTTATTCAAGAAAGTATTTCTGAAGGATAACTTTGCTGGGTATAGATTCTTGGTTGACAGTTCATTTTTTTTCTTTTCTTTTTCTAAAGATTCACTTATTTGAGAGAGAGAAAGTGACAGAGTATGAATGAAGGGAGGGGCAGAGGGAGAACATCTTCAAGCTGACTCTCCACTGAGCACAGAGCCTAACACAGGGCTTGATCTCATGATCCATGAAATCATGACCTGAGCTGAAACCAAGAGTCAGATGCTTAAGTGACTGAGCCACCCAGATACCACAGTTTTTTTTTTCTTTCAATATTTTGATTATATCATTCCATTATCTTTTGGCCTGAAAAGTTTCTGTTGAGGAATCTGCTTATAATCTTATAAGAGTTCCCTTGTATGTAATTTCTTTTTTCTCTCTTGCTACTTTCAAATCTTTCTTTGTCTTTGATTTTTGACAATTTAGTATATAATGTATCTTAGTATTGTCCTGTTCAGGTTCAAACTATTTGGTCTTCTTTGGGACTCATGGATATGGTCGTTCATTTTTCTCGCCATGTTTGCAAGATTTTCAGCCATTATTCTTTCAGATATACTTTCTGTCCTAGTCTCTTTCTCTTTTTTTGGCATTCTCATAATGTGCCTATTGTTTTTTTTGTTGTGTCCCATAAATTCCATCGACTTTCTTCCCTTTTTTTCATTCGTTTTTTTTTTCTTCTGATCTTCTGACTATGTAATTTCAAATGGTCTATCTTCTAGTTCTCTGATTCTTTCCTCTGCATGACTGAGCCTGGTTTTGAAACTCTCCATTGAATTCTCCAGGTTAGTCATAATATTTTTCAGATCTATGCTTCTTGGTTGCTGTTATTTTTGTTTTCAATGGTTTCTATTTCTTTGCTGAACCTCTCTTTCTTTTCATACATTGTTTCCATAATTTCATTTAATTGTGTATCTGTGTGTTCTTATAGGTCAGTGTACTAGTTCGGTGATTTAAAGGGGATTATTTTAATTCTTTTTTTAACTGTTCATAGATCTCCATTGGTTTAGGGGCAGTTATTGAAATTTTATTAGTTTCCTTTGGTGGTATATGTTGACCTGATTTTTCATGATCTTTGATTATTTACTTTAGTGCCTGTGCATTTGAGTAAAGAGTCCTTCTTCCAGACTTTACATGTTCTCTTTGGCAGAGACAGTTCTTCACCAGTCATCTCACTCTGGTTTCTGAATATGTGTGCTGGTAATGTCCTTGGGAAGGTGGAATTTGATATCAGAATTTGTTTTGAGTCAAAGTCACTGCCTGAGCTCTGAGTTTTGTTGGGTTTCCTCTGGCTGAGAACAGTTGAATAGGACTGCTCAGTTGCTTCTCTGCACAAGCAAGTCAAGTTACCTCTTAGGTTATGTTCGACAATTGCCTGGGTTCCCTGGACAGGCTTCCTAAATGGTTAAGTCTGGGTACTATACTCAGTAATAGTTGGTGCTTTGAAATTGTTCAGTGTAACAGAACAGGCCTCAGGTTCTGCATATCTTCTTGTTTGTAGATTTAAATCAGGCAAGACTATTTACTGAATTCCCTAGCCAGATAGGGCCACAGGTTTTCCTTTGCAGGTGGGATAAAGCCATGGGTTCTGCTTTCTGCTTAAGATTAACTGTAAGCAGGGCTGTTGGATGAGCTGTGCAACTTTCCATGTGCTTTTGTTAGATTCCCTTGTTGGTTAGACAGAAGGCTATATTCCACAATGGGAAGGGCTAAAAATTTGTTTATCTTCCTGGGTGGATCAGGAAAACCATTTTCAAGCCTGGAAAGGTTCTTTGTTTTTGGTCTTGACTCAAGTCAAGCCATGCCACCAAATTATCTGGCTCAGTGGTGCCACTGGCCTTGCTCTGTGGATAATCAGCTTTTCCTGCCAGATTCTCCAGTCAAGCATTGCTGGGCTAGGAAGCTCTCCAGGTGTTTCAGCCAGACTCTCCTGTCAGGTGGTATTGGCAGCTACACTTAGCAGTGGGTGTGGTAGGAAGTGGCTCCCCTGCTGAGCAAACAGGATAGCCAGCCCCAAGCAGCCTCCCATGTATTACCAATCAGAGTGTCTGGTCCAGAGGGTTTTGAAGATATGCTCATTAATGAAGGGCATTATGAATTAACTTCCCTAGCTGGGCAGAGCAGGTAAACTGACTCCAAGCTGGGAAAAACTATTTATGGTCTTGATTCAAGTTGACCCACTGCCCTAATTCCTTAATCGAACAGTACCACTGGCTGTGTTCTGTGGATGATCAGCTTTACCTGCTACACTCTGATATAGTGCTGCTGAGTTATGCAGCTTCCAGGCATTATGGCTAGCCTTTCTGGTTAGGAATGGCTAGGAGCTACACTCAGCAGTGGGTTGGGCCATGACTTAGCAACCTTGGGGCTGATGAGGCTCTAGGACTGGAAAACTCTTCACTTGAGGACTCAAACAAGGCAGACCTGTACCTTGCTGAGTTCCTTGGTCAGACTGCACAACCATGTTGGCTCTGCAGATAAGCCATACCACTGGGTGGGACTACTACTTGGGCATTGCACTTAGGAATTTGGTCTGCCCAAATCTGAATGCCAGTTGTTGTGATCCCCTGTGTATAATGAGTTGCTTTTGCTGCTTTCAATATTCTCTTCTTGTGTCTTTTGACAGTTTGTCTCCATGTGAATCTCTTTGAATTTATCCTAGGAGTTTGTTGAGCTTTGTGGGTTTGTATGTCAATGACTTTCCTCAGATTTGGGAAGTTTTCAGCTATTATTTATTCAAATCATTTCTCTGCCTCTTTCTCTTTTCTTTTTGGAACTTCTATAATGCACATATCAGTCTGCTGGTTAATGTCCCATGAGTTTCTTAGGCCCTGTTTAGTTTTTTTCATCCTTTTACTTTTCGCTCCTCAAACTTGATAATATCAAATTACTTTGCTTCAAGTTCACTGATTCCTTCTTCTACCCCCTCCAATCTTCTGCTAAACTCTTTCAGTTAATTTTTCAACTCAATTATTGCACTTGTCATTTCCAAAATTCTTGTTTGGTTCATTTTATAATTTCTATCTCTTTGATGATATTCTCATTTTGTTTATATACCTTCTTCCTATTTTCCCTTAGTTCTTTGTCCATGTCTTCCTTTAGCTTTTTGACCATATTTAAGAGTTGTTTTAACATATTTGTCTAGTAATTCTGATGTCATTTTTTTTTCAGGGATATATTCTTCAGAGTTTTTCCTTTGAATGGGCAATGTTTTCCTGTGTTGTTGTATATATTGTGATTTTTTTTCTAGTTGAGCATTTAAAAAATAATTGTCTTCCAGTCCTTGCAGTCTGGGTCTGTGCAGTTCAAGGCCTCCACTAATTTGTCTTGTATAAAGGCTTAAGGTCTTTGCAGGCCTTTTCTTGGGTATGTGTCTCCCCGGTCCTGTGTACATGCTTTTTACTGATTATCCTATTAAAGGTCTTAATTTCCCAGAGAGTATCACTTCTGCTTCTCCTAGAGCCCTTGGTTGGTCTGTTACACTCCTCATCAGTAATCTTTTTCTCCACATATATGCAGGTCTGTGTTGGCCTTGCAGCTGAGTTTTGCTTGCTGCTTCCTTCTATTTCCTAGGCTGAGATGTGATCCATGCCCCTTTTAGCTATCTGAGCTCCAAGTTAGGTGTTAAAGAGATTAATCACTCAGGCAGCCTAAATCCAGGTTAGAATGCTATAAATTCAGTCTGCTTTGCTCTCTGGTTCATATAAGAGAACGGGAGAACAGGCCAGCACTCCCTCTGAGCTATGTTATGCTACATCCAGAAAGGGAGTACAACAAGATCAAGTAAAAACGCTGTGAAACTTCCTACCATTTACAGTGTGGAATTTTTTTGATTGGGCTTTTGCCTGATTGCTGTCGATCTTTGACTGATTTCTAAAGCTACCATAATGTTATTCTTGTCAGTCTCTAGTTTTTAATATTTCCATGGGGGATGAGACTCTGGAGCTGCTTAGTTCTTTATCTTGCTGGCATCACTCTTGTTTGTTTTTTAAATTACAGGATGAAAGTAGCAGTCCATATAGTGTTATTGCAAAAAAAATCCAGAATGTTTGATTTCTTTTAAATGCCTATCTTTTGGTTTAACAAGGAACCATGTGCAAAGCAAAGACTTGGAACCACGATTCATATTAAGAACCCTGGTCCAGACTAGGAAGGATCATAGCTTGATAAGAGCTATAAATCTTTTCCTGTTGTTTAAGGAACTGGTCTCTGAATATATTCGTAATAAAATATTTCATTTCACTTATATATTTTATAGCTTAAAGCTACCATTTAACTATTTTCTGAAGTTAGTAAAGAATTTATATTTTTTATAATTTATGAAATTTTTTATATGATTAAAATTAATTAATTAATTATTTAAAAATATCTTAAAGTATAATTTTTGGGTATCCAGATTTGTAATTGTGTACTCTCCAGGGCCATTGGATCAGAAATAATCATTCTACGTATTAATTTATATTATTTTCCTGATATCCTTTCACTATTTTTCACAGATAGTAACTCTAGAATCAGCATGGTGAAATCATTAGTTATGTCTGAGTACTTTTTATAATTTCATTGAAACATCTTGGAATTTGAGTTTCCTGGTTTTAGTCTCTTGTACTTTATGAAATTTACTAAAATTATGTAGGAAAAAGAAATCAAATCCCAAATAACATCTTGGGTTTTGATTGAAAGAATTTTTCAGGCTGGTAATATTTTCTAATTACAAAATTTTTATCACTTAATAGAAGGAAAATTCATATGCTTAAATAAGGTGTTAGTTGCTTGGGCAAAAGTTGTAGTTTTGGAATTTCAATTTGTAAAGCTTATTTTATTTCTGAAAGCTTTTCCAGACTTCGTGGAGAGATGAAGGGAAAGTATTTTTAAATAAGCCAGTACATCTTTTCTTCTTTGCTCCAGAACACATTGTTCTCTACCAGAAGCTAGTTATTCTCTCTCCCAAATGCTTACCCCCATGTAATGGTCTTTAATCAATTTCCACTCTTGGCTTTTTGTTGAACTTTAGCAAGTGAAGCTAGTGCATAGTGATGGTGCATACTAATTCAATCAATCAATCAATCAACATATATGTTTTGATTGCCTCCCACGTGCCTAGCAGTGTCTTCTACATTCTTTTTTTTTTAAGATTTTATTTATTTATTTGACAGAGAGAGAGAGAGAGAGAGATCACAAGTAGGCAGAGAGGGAGGCAGAGAGAGGGGGGGGAAGCAGGCTCCCTGCTGAGCAGGGAGCCCGATAGGGGGCTTGATCCCAGGACCCTGAGATCACGACCTGAGCCGAAGGCAGAGGCTTTAACCTACTGAGCCACCCAGGCACCCCTGTCTTTTTTTTTTCCTTTTTAGAGAGCGAGAAGGAGAGAGACAGAGATGGGGTAGAGGGAGAAAGAGAGAATCTGAAGCAGTCTCATTGAGCCTGATGCGGGGCTTTATCTCACAACCCTGAGATCATGAACTGAACCAAAATCAAGAGTTGAATACTTAACTGACTGAGCCACCCAGGTACTCTTAGAATTGTCATTATAACAGAAAGATTTTAAAATCAAATAAATGCTTTTTTGCATATATTCGTATGTGACTATATACAAATAATCAGACTAAATTGTTTTAAACATGATACCTTGCCCTTAAGAATCTCATAGTTTAGAAGAAATATTACAGCAGAGTCATATGTAGGGTCTAAATTTCATAAAATGAAATGTAGTAAAAATTGTTTTAAAAATCCCTTAAATCATCTGTGAAAGCAAGTATATACATGCCTTCCTGTGAATGTATAATTAGGTACAGTAATATATATATATATATATATACACACATATACTTTATAATTAATATTCTGATATATAGTACCTATGTTAAATAAAACTATCCATGAGAATGTATGTATGTTATATTTGGGTTCACAAACCCTAACTCTCCATATTCTAGTTTATATCCAAATAAGTGTATTACTTCCTTGGGTGTATCCACTTTTAGCCATGAGAAGCAGATTTCCAACATTAGGCACTTCCCGGCATTCACATCCAAAATTGTGACACTCCAACCCTCTGTTTGAGCAGGCCAGCCATTTGGAGAGGCAGTCTTTGAAGTCCATAAAAAAAACTATTCCAGAAATTTCCAGACTGTCTAGTTCTCTTCAATCTCATGCACAAGACACATCTTTTGAAGTGTATTTTATATTACTTTTCTGAATTATTACCTCCCTTAACTTTGTTCCAAACCTAGATTGCCTCTTGCGTAAACTATTGTAAGTTTCCATTCTTAAAAAAAATTTCCATACTTACTCAATTTACTATACACATTGAGTCAAATAAATCATCTTAATGTATAAAAATTGACTCTCATCAATACATACAAAACCATACAACTCATTTGCTTAAAAATTTTCAATGGTTCCCTATTTTTCACTGAATTATTTTTTATTATGTTATGTTAGTCACCATCTGGTACATCATTAGTTTTTGATGTGCTGTTCCATGATTCATTCACTGCATATAACACCCAGTGCTCCATGAAGTTCATACCCTCCTTAATACCCATCACTAGGCTCACCCATTCCTTCACTCCCCTCCCCTCTAAAACCCTCAGATTGTTTCCCAGAGTCCATAGTGTCTCAGTGTTCATCTCCCATTCCAATTTATCCCCCTTCATTTTTCCCTTCCTTCTCCTAATGTCCTCCATGCTATTCCTTATGTTCCACAAATAAGTGAAACCATATGATAATTGATTTTCTGTGCTTGACTTATTTCACTTAGCATAATCTCCTCCAGTCCCATCCATGTTGATATGAATGTTGGGTATTCATACTTTCTGATGGCTAATATACCATTGTGTATATAGACCACATCTTCTTTATCCATCTGTCTAATGAAGGGCATCTCAGCTTCACAGTTTGGCTCTTGTGGAAATTGCTGCTATGAACATTGGGGTGTGTATGACACTTATTTTCACTACATCTGTATCTTTGTGGTAAATACCCAGTAGTGCAATTGCTGGGTCATAGGGTAGCTCTATTTTTAACTTTTTGAGGAACCTCCACACTGCTTTCCAAAGTGGCTGCACCAACTTGCATTCCCACCAACACTGTAAGAAGGTTCCCCTTTCTTCACAGCCTCTCCAACATCTGTTGTTTCCTGCCTTGTCAATTTTCGCCATTTTCACTGTTGTAAGGTGGTACCTCAATTTGGTTTGGGTTTGAATTTCTCTGATGGCTAATGATGCACACTTTTTCTTGTGTCTGCTAGCCATTTGTATATTTTCTTTTGAGAAGTGTCTGTTCATGTCTTCTGCCCATTTTTTTTAACTTGTTCATTTGTTTTCTGGGTGTTGAGTTTGAGAAGTTCTTTATAGATCTGAGATATCAACTCTTTGTCTGTAATGTCATTTGCGAATATCTTCTCCCATTCCGTGTATTGCCTTTTTGTTTTGTTGACTTTTTCCTTTGGTGTACAGAAGCTTTTTATCTTGTTGAAGTCCCAAAAGCTCATTTTTGCTTCTGTATCCTTTGGCTTTGGAGACATGTCTTGAAAGATGTTGCTGTGGCTGATGTCGAAAATCTTATTGTCTATGTTCTCCTCTAGGATATTGATGGATTCCTATCTCACATTGAGGTTTTTCATCCATTTTGAGTTTATCTTTGTGTATGGTGTAAGTGGATGGTCGAGTTTCATTCTTTTGTATATAGCTGTCCATTTTCCCAGCACCATTTATCAAAGAGACTGTCTTTTTTCCACTGGATAATTTTTACCTGCTTTGTCGAAGATTAGTTGACCATAGTATTGAGAGTCCATATCTGGGCTCTCTATTCTATTCCATTGATCTTTGTGTCTCTTTTTGTGTCAGTACTATGCTGTTTTGGTGATCAAAGCTTTGTAATATAGCTTGAAATCAGCCAATGTAATGCCCCCAGCTTTTTCTTTTCTTTTTAAAGATATTATTTATTTATTTGACACAGAGAGAGAGAGATCACAAGTAGACAGACAGGCAGAGGAATAGGGGGAAGGAGGCTCCCAGCTGAACAGTGAGTCCAATGCAGAGCTCGATCCCAGGACCCTGAGATCATGACCTGAGCCAAAGGCAGAGGCTTAACCCACTGAGCCACCCAGTTGCCCCCAGCTTTGTTTTTCTTTTCAACATTTTCTTGGCGATTCAGGGTCTTTTCTGATTCTATACAAATTTTAGGATTGTTTGTTTCACACTTTGAAAAATGCTGTTGGTTTTTTGATTGGGTTGATGTTGAAAGTATAGATTGCTTTGTGCAACATAGACATTTTAACAATGTTTATTCTTCCAATCCATTAACATGGAATGTTTTTCCATATTTTTGTGTCTTCTTCAATTTCTTTCATGAGTGTTCTGTTGTTTCTAGAGTATAGATCCTTTATCTCTTTGGATAGGTTTTTTCCAAGTTATCTTGTGATTTTGTTGCTATTATAAATGGAATCAATTCTCTAATTTCTATTTCTACAGTTACATTGTTAATATATAAGAAAGAAAATGATTGCTATGCATTGATTTTGTATCCTGCCACATTACTGAATTGCTGGATGAGTTCTAGTAATCTGGGGTTGGAATCATTTGGGTTTTCTACATGAAATATCATGTCATCTTTGAAGAGAGAGAGCTTGACTTCTTCTTTGCCAATTTGAATGACTTCTCTTTCTTTTTGTTGTCTGATTGCTGTTGCTAGGACTTCTATTACTATGTTTAACAATAGTGGTGAGAGTGGGCATCCTTGTCGAGTTCCTGATCTCAATGGCAAGGCTCTCAGCTTTTCCCCATTGAGAATGATATTCACTGAGGGTTTTTCATAGATAGATTTTATGAAGTTGAGGAATGTTCCCTCTATCCCTATACTTTGAATAGTTTTAATCAGGAAAGAATGCTGTATTTTGTCAAATGCTTTTTCTGCATTGAAAGGACCATGTGAATCTTGTCTTTTCTCTTATTTACGTATTCTATCATATTGATTGATTTGCAAATGTTGAACCAACCGTGCATCCCAGGGATAAATCCCACCTGGTCCTGGTGGATAGTCCTTTTAATGTACTGTTGGATCCTATTAGCTAGGATCTTGTTGAGAATTTTGGCATCCATATTCATGAGGGATATTGGTCTGAAATTCTCCTTTTTAATTGGGTATTTGCCAGGTTTAGGGATCAAGGTAATGCTTGCTTCATAGAAAAAGTCTAAGTTTTCCTTCTGTTTTTTTTTTTTTTTGAAACAGCTTCAAGTGAATAGTTATTATTTCTTTGAATGTTTGGTAGACTTCCCCTGGGAATCCATCAGGCCCTGGACTCTTCTTTTTGGTAGGTTTTTGATCACTGCTTCAATCTCGTTACTCTCTATTGATCTATTCAGGTTGTTAACTTCTTTGTATTTCAGGCTTGGAAGGTTATAGGTTTCCAGGAATGCATATATTTCTTTCTTTCTTTTTTTAAAGATTTTATTTATTTATTTGACAGGGAGAGATCACAAGTAGGCAGAGAGACAGGCAGAGAGAGAGGAGGAAGCAGGCCCCGTGCTGAGCAGAGAGCCCGATGTAGGGCTCGATCCCAGGACCCTGAGATCATGATGTGAGCCGAAGCCAGAGGCTTTAACTCACTGAGACACCGAGGCACCCCAGGAACGCATCCATTTCTTCCAGGTTGCTTAAATTATTGTTATATAACTGTTGATAATAATTTCTGATAATTGTATTTATTTCCTTTGTGTTAGTTGTGATCTCTCCCCTTTCATTCATAATTTTATTAATTTGGGTCCTTTCTCTCTTTTTTTTTTTTTTTTTTGGATAAGTCTGACCATTGGTTTATTGATCGTATTAATTCTTTCAAAGAACCAGCTACTAGTTTTATTGATGTGTTCTACTGTATTTCTGGTTTCTAATTCATTGATCTCTGCTCTAATTTTAATTATTTCCCTTCTCATGCATGGGTTGTTTAATTTGTTGTTGATTCTCCAGATCTTTAAGATGTAAAGGTAGTTTGTGTATTCAGGATTTTTCTTTTCTTTTTTTTTTTTTTGAGTGAAGCTTGGATATCTATGTATTTCCCTCTTAGGATGGCCTTTGCCATGTTCCATAGGTTTTGTATTGATGTGTCTTCATTTTCATTGGTTTCCATGAATTGTTTAAGCTCTTCTTAGATTTCCTGATTAACCCAAATAGTCTTGAGCAGGATGGTCTTTGGCTTCCAAGTGGTTGAATTCCTTCCAACCTTTTTCTTGTGGTTCAGTTCCAGTTTCAAAGCATTATGGTCTGAGAATATGCAGGGAATAATCTCAGTCTCTTGGTATCGCTTGATACCTGATTTGTGACCGAGTATGTAGTCTACTCTGAAGAAAGTTCCATGTGCACTCGAGAAGAATGTGTGTTCTGTTTTTTTAGGGTGGAATAGTCTGTATTTATCTATGAGGTGCATCTGATCCAATGTGTCATTCAAAGCTCTTGTTTCTTTGTTGATTTTCTCCTTAGATGATCTGTGTGTTGCTGAGAGTGGAGTGTTGAGGTCATTTACAATTAAGTTATTATTATTAATATGTCTATTTTGGTCAACAGTTGGCTTATGTAGTTGGCTGCTCTCATGTTATTGGCATAGATATTTACAATTGTTAGATATTCTTGTTGTATAGACCCTTTAAGAATGATATAGTATGCTGCTGTATCTCTAACAATAGTCTTTCATTTAAAATCTAATTTGTCTGTTATGAGAATTGCTACCCCAGCTTTCTTTTGAGGTCTATTGGCATGAAAGATTGTTCTCCATCCCTTCACTTTCAGTCTTGATGTATCTTGAGGTTCAAAATGAGTCTCTAGTAGACAGCATATAGATGGGTCCTTTCTTTTTATCCAGTCTGCAACCCTGTGCCATTTCATGGGAGCATTTAGGCTGTTTAAGTTGAGAGTGATTATTGAAAGATAAGATTTCATTGTCATCATGTTGCCTATGAAGTCCTTGTTTCTATAGATTGTCTCTGTAAATTTCTGTTCTTTATCACACTTGGAGTCTTTGTCCTTACATGGAACCCACCTTAATATTTCTTGCAGGGCCGGCTTAGTGGTCACATATTCTTTCAGTCTCCATTGGTCCTGGAAGCTCCTTATGTCTCCATCTATTCTGAATGACAACCTTGCAGAATTAAGAATTCTTGGCTGCATATTCTTCTCTTTTATTACCCTGAATATGTCTTGCCAACTCTTTCTGGTTTGCCAGGTCTCTGGACAGCTCTGACGTTATTCTGATGTTCCTCCCTCTGTACGTAAGGAGTTTCTTTTCCAATCTGCCCTTAAAATAGTTTCCTTGGTTCTGAAATTTGCAAGTTTTACTATTACATGCCAGGGCATTGGTCTGGTGTCCTTGATCTTGGGAGGGGTCCTCTCTGCCTCTGGGACATGATTACTTGTTTCATTCCCCAGATGAGGGAAGTTCTCAGCTACGATTTGGTCAACTATATGTTTTAGTTCTCTCTCTCCACCCTCTCAGGGATCCCAATAATTCTTTTTTTTAAAAAGATTTTATTTATTTATCTCACAGAGAGAGAGAGAGAGATCACAAGTAGGCAGAGGCAGGCAGAGAGAGAGGGGGAAGCAGGCTCCTTGCCGAGCAGGGAGCCCAATATGGGCCTCGATCCCAGGACCCTGAGATCATGACCTGAGCCGAAAGCAGAGGCTTTAACCCACTGAGCCACCCAGGCGCCCAGATCCCAATAATTCTGACAGTGGAATGTTTCATGGCATGATTTATATCTCTAATTCTGTTTTCATGGATTCTATGCTGTTTGTTCCAGGCCTCTTCCTGCTCCTTCTTTTCTATCAGTTTGTCTTCAAGATCACTAACTTGTTCTTCTGCCTCATTTTCCCTGTTAGAGTATCTAGTTTAGATTTTATCTCATTGATAGCATTTTGAAGTTCTGCCAGATCTGCTCTCATTTCTGCCCTTAGAGAATCAATGATGCCACTAATAGTTTTCTCTAGTCTGACTATTGTCTTCATAACTGCTACCCTGAAGTCTATTTCTGATATTTTTCTTAGATCCATATCCATTAGATTTGCAGAGAGGCCATTGTCTCTGGGCCTTTTCTTTGTTGGGAGTTCCTCCTCCTACTTATTCTGTTGAGTTGTGGTTGAGGGGATGTATAGCTGAAAATATCAACCACAATCCAGGCAAGGTTACCCTGGGAAGATTCAGAACAATCAGAAGTCACCACCAAAACAAACAAACAAACAAACAAACAAAAAACCCAGCAAAAATGAGACCCAAGAGTAAGATTTATAAAGTACAAAAACAAAAACAAACAAATAAGAAGAATGATAAAAAAAACAAGCAAACAAAAACAAAAAGGAACCCAAAATAAAAGGAGCAGGTGATGGGAAGGTGACTATAATTCCTCCATGTGGGTGAGGAAATGTATTTCAGTTCTTCCTGGGTGTATTTTGTTCTCTTTGTTAGAGAACTCTACTTCCCAGAGATACAGGGAAATTAAAACTGGTATATATATATATATATATCAAAGTGGTATTGAATAGGGAAAAAAGGACTACATGGAAGCTTATATCTATCTATCTATCTATCTGTCTATCTATCTATCTATCTATCTATCTATCTATCTATCTATCTACCTACCTATAAGAAAAAGAAAAAAAGTATATACTTGAAAAAGTTCAAGTTAAAAAGTTACTATGGAATATGGTATATTAAACATCTAGTTGAAATGATAAGCAGGTTAAGAAAGAGAGGGAAATGTTCTATCTAAGAAACATACAGGCTGTGAGTCAATACCAGGAGCTTAATATGCTGTTTTCCCCTGGTGTTGGGTGTTTACAGTTCAGTGGAGACCCTGTGGTTGTTGTCCTATTGTTCTTTCAGCTTGTCTTCTGGGGTAGGGGCCTGCCACGTTGTTTTTCAGTCAATCCTGCTTGGGCGGAGTTGCCCTGCCCCTTATCAAGGGGCTAGGCTCTCTGGAAACTGTTTTTTGGGGCTTTTGTTCTCTGGAGGCTTTTGTTCTTTTATGCCTTTTGGGAGGGTCAGAGCAAAGTAAAACTGTCCGCACCCGGACCACCGCCTCAGAGAAGTCTGCTCTCCTCTGAAGCCTCCAGAACAGTCTCCCCCTCTGTAAGTGACACCAAAAACTGAAACCTTTCACAGGCAATCCGTGCCCCCAGCAACCCTCTCAGTGGTCGACCTTGGCCCCAGCTTGTCTCTATACCCCCATGCCACCAAAACCACGAGTAATCCGGGTCCTGGTGAGCCTGGCCTGGTGGCTGCTGTTTCTGGGACCGTGGGCTTAGGTCTGTGCCTTCCACCACCGGGTTCCAGCATTTGCCCCTTAGGTCCCTTTGTTCTGTTTGAGCGCTGTTATCAGTCCCTTCCCATCTTGCAGCCATTTGTTTCCAAGCTATCGCTGGTCTGCAGGTGCAGGACGTTTTTGCACTGGGCTATTATTTTACTTTCCATTGGCTAGCTTCCAGTGGCCCCCTCCCCCTTCTGTTTATCCTCTAATATCTGTCTGTGCAATCCCAACTCCGTCCTTCCTACCTCTTGACTGATGATCCTCTGTCCCCATAGAGATCCGGACGTGTATAATCTTACATCTTAGGCTGATTTAATAGGTGTTCAGAGTGGCTTATGAGATTTCTAGCTAAATTCGTGGTACCAGTTGAAAAGGAGTCCCCTACTCCTCCACCATCTTGGTGGAATCTCCTCTATTTTTTACAGAATTATATGTAAATGTACTTTGGTATTCACGGCTTCCACAAAGTAACCCCAATTCTACTTTGAGTTCTAGTTAAACTGACCATTCACAGACACATCCTATCCTTTTATTCCAGTGTTCTCATGCCCTTCTTTTCCCTGAAGTGCTCTTTGTTATTTCTATCAAAATTTTCTTTTTTTAAGGTTCAGCTGAGATAAATCCTCAAGTATGGTATAGTTTTGCCATATCTTGAATTCCTATTGCATTTAAATTGTTGTACCTTTCTTATGACACATACAATATTCTTATCATTGTATTCTTATATTAAAGTCATTTATATTCCTTTCTTATCTCTCCTTCTCCTATCATAATTCTTGCCCTCCAGGAAATCATGTTTTACACATCTTCTTTATTTCCTATAGCACCTAAAATAGCACCTACTTTAGAAGAGATGCTTGATAAATATTTGAATAGAATTCTATTAGTTACTTTGGAAAGTTATTTATTCTTATTTCAATAAAGGTTAATTTGTCAAGTTATTAAAGTTCTTCTACAATTCTTTAAGGGCCTGTGAGATTTGTTAAAATGCTTTTATTAGTAGCAAATCATCATTTGAGGGAGAATTTGATTTTGGGAAATAGAATTTATTTTGAGCTACACTTAGTGAATAATATTGATGTTCAATTTAGGCTTTTATATTTTCAGTTAAAGAAAAGGTAATATGAAATAATGAGACTGTCTCTGGGTGTTATGAAATGCCAACTCCCCAAAAAAATTCCTAAAATGTTTTCAACAATGGCAAAATCATTGTAATGACTTTATAACTTCCTAAGTTTTCTACTTTGAAACATACAGTACTCATTTGAATGTGTAAAGTTTGAATATATTTGTTAAATCAGTCTTGTCTCTTTGTCAATTAATTTTACAATTTTCCAAGCCGGGGTGTTGAAAAATGTGTTTGGAATTTAAATATCATTTAAATGATAAGTATATTATGGTGCTCATTTGAAATACTATTTTTATAGCTTCTGGTGAAGAAGAAACCAAATCATCACTATTGACTATACAAAACTTTTCAAATTCGAAGAAAATATGTTTATACAGTATTATTATTTAAAAAGTATACAAGTTCAACTGCTACAGTTGGCTTTTCTGAATTATACCGGAAACACAAAGAACTGAAAAATGATTTGAAGTAAACAGGAGAAGGTAGTTGAATATAGCCTTTGAGTATTATGTAACTGGAATCACAGAATTATAAAACAAAAAATGTGAAACTTCATTTCTTCCCAATGCACATAGAATTGATAATATTTGTATGTGAATGTGTTTATAGAGGTTTTCTATTTTCTTGGTTATGTACAATTGACTTAAGCAGAAAACCACATTTTATTTATTTATTTATTTATTTATTTATTTATTTATTTATTTAATTTTATTTAGAGAGTGAGTGAGCTTGAGTGGGGGGACTGGCAGAGGGAGAGACTCTCAAGCAGCTTCCCCTGAGTGTGGAGCCTAACATGGGGCTCAGTTCCACCACCCAGAAATCATGACCTGAGCCTAAATCAAAAGTCAGACACTTAACTGAATAAACCACACAAGCACCCCACAAAACCACATTTTATATTCTTAAAATGTATAATGCCCACTTTTAAAGACATTCAATTGCCATGTATATTGTATGAATCATTTTTTATTTCATATGCAACTTTTTAATACCTACTGGTTTATGAAGGGGTTGCAATTTGTTTGGTTTAACATGTTTTCTTTAGCAAATTTATATAGCTAGTTTAAAATTATCATAACAGGTGGGAACGGGTGCACAGACAATCCAAAATCATTGGGTATCTCTGTTTTTTCAAGAATATATTATGTGATTATTGCAGTAGTCTTACCTCTTTCATTGAGCTAGCAACCAATTTACTTCACAAACATTATCTTATATACCAAGTACAGATGGGAGGACAAGAAAGTATATGTTTTGAAGAATTTTTTCTGTAAAAATTTTATTCTTAGTTTACCATTTTAATTAATTTATTTTTTAGTTTACAATTTTAAGAATCAATTACTCAAAACTTTTAATGATCTTCAAGCATTACAGTTTATTGCCGTGTTACTGTAATAGGGTTTTAACTCAAGTAAAATTATTTTTTTCCTTAAAAGTATTATTTGGAGTTTACATAATTAATTTTTCTTAGCTTATCCCTAGTATGGTGGTATACTTTGAACTCAAAATTTAGAATCTAGTGGCCAGGGGCAGTAATAATTTACCTGAATTTTGAATAATTAAGAATATTACTTTACTATTTGAATTGACTATTCGATTATCACTCCTTATCAGTAGTATAGTACTAATTCATAAGCCACCACTAAACGTAATTTTATCAAAAACAATAAATTTTCAGTTGAATACCATATTCTCAGCATCACCATTTTGCAATGTTGATTTGACTTGTCAGTCTCTCAGGAGGTATGTGTTTGGGAGGGAAGGAGAGGGCAAGAGGAGAATTTGGAGTATTCCCCAAAACTTGTGAATCCCAGGAAAGTATGGTTATATCTAGGCTACCCTGCACTGTAGCTCACAGGACCACCTTGGTCTCTGTAAACAGTTCCTAGAATCCAACTGGAGTAACACTTATCTCCTTGTGTGACAATGCTGATGTAATAAGGTTTTGCTGGCTATTCATCTTAGTAGTTTCTGCTTAAAAAGGAAATTGCAGTTATGTAGGCTAAGTCTAGAAAACTAATGTATAGCATGATGACTATAGTTAATAAGTTAATTATTGTAACTTATGTATTCTACAGAGTACTGAATTTTTACTATAAAAACTTGCTTTTTTAAAGATTTTATTTATTTATTTATTTCAGAGAGAGCACAAGCGGGGGGGTGGCAGAGGGAGAGGGACAAGCAGGGACCCCGAAGGAGGGCTTTATCTCAGGACCCCAGGATCATGTCCTGCGCTGAAGGCAGATGCTTAACAGACTGAGCCACCCAGGGTCCCCTGTAAAAATTTTCTTGTCTGCAGAATTTTGAAGCATACTTCCAGGCCCCAACAATGCCCTAGAAATTTTCTTGACTTTCCAGGGGAACTGCACCACTTCTAAAGGAAGACCCTTTAAATCTGTTGTGTTCAATAAGGAAATGTCATTGTCTACATGGGGCATATGCTCTGAATGCAGAACTATCTTGACATCTTGTATGAATTTTTTGCTGTTGATCATTATTTGAAGTAGTGTCAATGCATACCTTACTGAAATTCCATGTCTTGTTTCCACAGATTTCAGGAAACCTTACTGTGCCTTGGATTACAGGGTGTTCTAGAAAAAGAGCAGTAAGTAATCTTTCATTTAAAGCAACAAGTGGGGTTTTCCCCTGTGTTGTTAATAAGAATGCCATTGAGAAAATTTTCATGATATTTATAAAGTTGGCAAAATTGAACCTCAATAAGAGTGTATTATCTAAAAGTACATATTCTGAGATCATAATATTTATATATATTACCAGTATATTCTTAAATAAATTGTAGTAATCAGCACACCATCTAATCTTTGAGCAGGTTTTTACAGTTTTAAAAAGCACACAAAGGTAATTAATGGGATAGGTGAAATAGAGGGAATAAGAAGTATACTCATCATAATGAACATTGAGTAATGTATAGAACTTTTGAATCATTATAGACACACCTGAAACTAATATATATATAACACTATATATTAATTATACTTCAATAAAAAGGTAATAAAATACCATATTTTTACATCTAATTATCTGTTAATGTGATCATGTAATTGAGTTATGATTGATATAAATATCTTAATCAAACTTAAGAAATTTACATTACTATTTATTATTAGTGGATTTCAGTATTTATTTTTTATGGTTGTAAAAGATTTTACACACAATATGTTTTTTCCTTTAAATTAAATTATCCAGTGTATAGTACATCATTAGTTTTGATGCAATGTTCAATGATGCATTAGTTGTATATAACACCCAGTGCTAATCACATCACTTACCCTCCTTAATGCCCATCACCCAGTTACCCCATCCCTCCACCCCCCTATCTTTCTGCAGCCTTCAGTTTGTTTTCCGGAGTCAAGAGTCACATATGGTTTGTCTCCCTCTCTGACTTCTTCCCATTCATTTTTCCCTCCCTTCCCCATTGTCCTTTTCACTATTCCTTATGTTCCACATATGAGTGAAACCATGTGATAATTGTCTTTTTCTGATTGACTCATTTGACTTAGCATAATTCCCAAAAGTTCCATCCATGTGTATGTAAATGGTAGATATTCATCTTTCCTGGTGGCTGAGTAATATCCCATTGTATATATGAACCGCATCTTCTTTACCTATTCATCTGTTGAAGGACATCTTGGATCCTTCCACAGTTTGGCTGTTGTAAACATTACTGCTATGAACATTGGGATGCATGTGCCCCTTCTTTTCACCACATCTGTATCTTTGGGGTAAATATACCCAATTGCTGAGTCATAGGGTAGCTCTATTTTTAATGTCTTGAGGAAGCTCCATACTATTTTCCAGAGTGGCTATTATCAGTTTGCATTCCCACCAACAGTGTAATAAGGTTCCCCTTTCTCCACATCATCACCAACATTTGTTGTTTCCTGTCTTGGTAATGTTAGCCATTCTAACTGGTGTAAGGTAGTATCTCATTGTGGCTTTGATTGGTATTTCCCTAATGGCAAGTGGTGTGGAGCATTTATTCATGGGTATGTTAGCCATTCGTATGTCTTTTGGAGAAGTGTCTTTCATGCCTTCTGCCCATTTCTTGCCTGGATTCTTTGTTTTTGGGGGGTTGAATTTCATAAGTTATTTACAGATCTTGGATACCAGCCTTTTATCTGTCATTTGAAAATATTTTCTCCCATTCCGTAGGTTGTTGATTATTCTTTGCTGTGCAGAAGCTTTTTATCTTGAAGAAGTTCCAGTAGTTCATTTTTGCTTTTGTTTCCCTTGCCTTTAGAGACGTGTCTTGCAAGAAGTTGCTGTGTCCAAGGTTGAAGAGGTTGCTGCTGTGCTCTCCTCTAGGATTTTGATGGATACCTGTCTCACGTTTAGGTCTTTCATCCATTTTGAGTTTATCTTTATGTATGGTGTGAGAGAATGGTCCAGGTTCATTCTTCTGCATGTGGCTGTCCAATTTTCCCAGCACCATTTATTAAAGAGACTGTTTTTTTTCATAGGGTATTCTTTCCTGTTTTGTCCAAGATTAGTTGACCTAAGACTGAGGGTCCATTTTTGGGCTCTCTAGTCTGTCCCATTGATCTATGTGTCAGTTTTTGTGCCAGTACCATACTGTCTTGATGATTACAGCTTTGTAATATAACTTAAATTCAGGCATTGTGATGACCCCAGCTTTGGTTTTCTTTTTCAACATTCCTCTGGTGATTTGGAGTCTTTTCTGATTCCATACAAATTTTAGGATTGTTTGTTCCAGCTCTGTGAAAAATGTCAATGGTATTTTGATAGGGATTGCGTTGAATATATAGATTGCTCTGTGCAGCGTAGGCATTTTAGCAATGTTTATTCTTCCAATCCATGAGCATGGAATGTTTTTCCATCTCTTTGTGTCTTCTTCAATTTCTTTCATTAAAAATTTTGTAGTTTCTAGTGTACAGATCTTTTACCTCTTTGATTAGGTTTATTCCAAGGTATCTTATGGTTTGGGTGCAATTGTAAATGGGATTGGTTCCTTAATTTCTTTCTCTTCTGTCTCATTGTTAGTGTATAGAAATGCAATTGATTTCTGTGCATTGATTTTGTATCCTGCCACTTTGCTAAATTGCTGTATGAGTTCTAGAAATTTTGGGGTGGAGTCTTTTGGGTTTTCTACATAAAGTATCATGTCATTTGCAAAGAGTAAGAGTTTGACTTTGCCAATTTGAATGCATTTTATTTCTTAAAAAACTTAATTAATATTGTGTTTTCTCAAAGAATCTTATTCAGTTGATCTGTGTAGGACTTATAAATCTGCATTTTAAGAAGTACCTCAGAAGATTTTGATGTAACTGGTCAATAGGTGAGAAACCATTAAAAGATGTTAATTATAAAAGAGACATGAATAGAATTTTAGAAAGATAACTCAAGTTACTTTATGGTAGGTAGGTTTAGGGATAATAAAACTGAAGCTAGGAACTTTTGTACTGGACAGGATTATGTAGACTCTTTTTTTACTTTCCCTTCCCCCAAAAGCAGTATTATAAATCATGGAAATAATATAGGATGCCACCAACGGAGGTCTCTAAAAGTTGGAAAAGAAGCAACTGGTTAGTAAGTCCAGGACTTAGAAGAACTACAGGGTACTTTGTCTCCCAATTAACAACAGAAGTTAACCAGACCAGACATCTCATGACCCCCAGTGTAATAAGAGAAAACAGCTTGTGTAGGCTCATCCCTTCCATTGATGGGGTGGGAGTTCCCAAACAGCATGAAGTGATCCTGGCAACATTGCCATAGGAGATCAGTTGGAAGGCTCAGTGACAATAAGGCAACCAGAGAAGTGTTCTCCTTCTCTGTTGCACCTGAACCTTTCCTCCTCTGGTGGAGATATCAGGCAGTAATACCAAGGGAGATGCCACAAAAAGTAGTTTGACCTGGAAAGCCTCTTTGTCCCTGTAGGTCAGAGAATTATTTCCCCAACTTAGAGAATCAGATGGCTTGGTTAGCACTAGCAGAAGTGATGAAGACACTATATGTGCACAGCTTAGTAAGTGGGCTATTCATCTCTAAAGGATGGAAAATCTATTTTCCCACATAGAGACACTAGCCCAGGTGGTACCAAATAAATCAAGCAAATTAAAATAGCACTACAAATTATTTGAAAATTAAAATACCACCAGAAAGTACCATTGGGACCACAACCCATAAATGTAGGCCAGGACCTGTGTGCTTGCCTGGTAAAATAAAAAGATTTAAGTCATACCAGAAATCTCCTAACATAATGACCAAAGTATTCTGGATACAATAAAAAAATCACCCAGAACACCAAGAACCAGGAAAATCACAGCCTGAATGATAAAAGACAATCAACTGACACCAATACTGAGATGAATTAGATAATGGAATTATTTGACAAGGATTTTAGAGCATCCATTTTAAAACTGTTGGTGAGGGTTTGTGCTATGGTGAGTGCTGTGAAATGTGTAAACCTGATGATTCACAGACCTGTATCCCTGGGACAAATTAAAAAAAAAAACACAAAACTGTTCCAACATGCAGTTACACATTATTTGAAACAAATGAAAAAATAGAAAATCTCAAGAAAGCAATCAATGTTATAAAAGAACCAAATGAGAATTATAGGACTAAAGAATACAATAACAAATAAACCTGCAAGATTCCTCAAGATTTGAGTGGTGATAAAAGAACAGAATCAATGAACCTGAGGACAGATCGATAGAATTTACCTAATTGAAACTAGAGAGAGAACATAGACTGAAAAATAATAGAGCCTTATAATCCTGTAGAACAATAACAAAAGATTCAATATTTGTATAATTGAAGTCCAACAATAAGAGGAGACAGAGAATAAGACATAAAGAATATTCAAAGAAATAGTGGCAAAAGCATCCCAAATTTGGGGAAAAATCTAACATTACTTAAAGATTCAGGAAACTGAGTGAATTCCAAGCAAAACAGATGCAAAGAAATCCACACCTAGGCACATCATAATTAAACTTCCGAAAACAAGACGATTCAAAAAATCTTGAATGCTGCCAGAGAAAAATGATACATTATTTATGGGAGAATACCAATTCAAATGACAGTGGATTTCTCATCTGAAACTTTGGAGACCAGGTCAATATTTTTGCACATGTTGAAGAAGATAACTTTCAACCAATAATTCTTTGTTTGGTAAAACTATCCTTCAGAGAATGAAGGAACAAATAGATATTTTCAGATGATAAAGAAGTAAAATAATTTGTTGGTAGCTTGCCTACTCTGAAACAATGACTAGAGGAAGTTCTTCATAGAAAAGAAAAATGGTAGAAGAGGAATTTAGGGGCAGTAGGGAAGAAGAAATAACAGAAAGTGTAGAAATATGCTTGTTTTGCTCCTCATGAATTTTCTATATCGTATTTGATGATTAAAACAAAAGCAATAGTACCATCAGTCTGATAATCAAGACAATGGTACTTAAAACTGGGAAAATTAAAGGCACATAAGCAGAGGTAAGTTTTCCACACTTCATTAGAAGGGGTAAGTTACTGATACCATTGCACTATGACAAGTCACATTATGTGTATTTGATAGCCAGAACAATAAAGAACTACAAAATAAGACACTAAAAAACACCTAAAAATAAATCAAAATATAAACCTAAAAATTTTCAAGTCACACAGGAAGAAAAGAAAAAAAGCCGCAGGAATGCAAAATGGAAGAAATGGAAAATAATAAAATGACAGACATAAGCCCTAATACAGCAGTAATTATCTTAAATATACCAAGTATAATTTAGATATATTGTCAGAATTGATAAAAGAAACACAACTCAATTTTATGCTGTTTATAATATCTTACTTCAAATTCAGTAGCATATGTAGGTTGAAATGTAAATGATAGGGGAAAATGTACCATGCAAATGTTTAGGGAAAAATATACCACGCAAATGTTAATCATAAAAGCCAGGAGTGAGCAGCTGTGTTAACATCAGATAAAATAGACTTTACTTTTTTCTTTACAAATGTTTATTTAAATTTTAGTTATTTAACATATAGTGTAATATTGGTTTCAGAGTAGAGTTTAGTGATTCATCACAAATACATTTCGTTCTCATCATAAAAAGTTAACTTCCATAATACCCATTACCCCCTCTAGCCAATACTCTACCCACCTCCCTCCTTCAACCCTCAGTTTATTCTCTTTGAGTCGCTTTTGGTTTGTTTCCTTCTCTCTTTTTTCCCCCCTACCAATTTGGTCATTTGTTTTGTTTTCTGAATTCCACATGAGTGAAACCAAATAGTATTTGTCTTTCTCTGATTTATTTTGCTTAGCATAACACACTCTAGTTCTATCCACCTTGTTTCATATGGCAAGATGGCATTTTTTGATGGTTAAGTAAAATAAAGATTTTATGGAAATTTTTGATGGCTGAGAGTATCTTCGCACACACACACACACACACACACACACACACACACACACAGCATATCTTCTTTATCCATCAGTCAGTGGACATTTGGGCTCTTTTCATAGCTTGGCTATTGTTGATAATGCTGCTGTAAATATCAGGGTGAATGTCCACTTTCGAATCTGTGTTTTTGTATTGTTTGGTTAAATGCCTAGCAGTGCAGTTGTTGGGTAATAGGGTCGTTCTATCTTTAACTTTTTGAGGAACCTCTATACTGTTTTCCTTAGTGCCTGCAGCAGTTTGCATTCTCTCCAACAATGCAAGAGGGTTCCTCTTTATCCGCATCTTTGACAACACCTGTTGTTTACTGAGTTGTTAAATTTAGCCATTCTGACAGGTGTGAGGTGGTAACTCATTATAGTTTGACTTATATTTCCCCGATAATGAGTGATGTTAAAAATCTTTTCATGTGTCTGTTAATCATCTGGATGCCTCTTTGGAAAAGTGTCTATTCCCATCTTCTGACAACTTCTTAACTGGATTATTTGTTTTTTGGGTGTTGTGTTTGGTAAGTTCTTTATAGATTTTGGATATTAACCCTTTATCATATTTGTCATTTGCAAATATCTTCTCCCATTCCATAGGCTGCCTTTTAGTTTTGTTGATTGCTTCCCTCTACGTCTGAAACTAGTGATGTACTACTATAAGCTGGCTAATCGAATTTAAATAAAAAAAATTTTTTAAATGCCCCCAGAATTTTTCACAGAGCTAGAACAAACAATCCTAAAATTTATATGGAACCACAAAAGACCCTGAATAGCCTAAGCAATCCTGAAACAGAAAACCAAACCTGGAGGCATCACAAATCCAGGCATCCAGCTAATTTACGAAGATGTTGTTATCAAGACAGTATTATACTACAAAGATGTTATCAAGACAGTATTATACTTGCACAAAAACAGACACATAGGTCAATGGAGCAGAATAGAAAACTCAGAAGTTAATCTACAACTAAACTTCAAAAAAGCCGAAAGAAGTCCGATTTAAAAGAGTCTCCTCAACAAATGCTGGTGGGAAAACTGGACAGAAACATGCAGAAGAATTAAACTGGACCACTTTCTTGCACCATATAGGAAAATAAATTCAAAATGGATGAAAGGTCTAAGTGTGACACAGGAAACCATCAAAATCTTAAGAGAGAACATAGGCAGAAACTTCTTTGGCCTTGGCTGCAGCAACTTCTTACTAGACACATCACCAGAAGGAAGGGAACAAAAGCAAAAATGAACTATTGAGACTTAATCGAGAAAAATATTCTGCGCAGTGAAGGAAGCAATCAACAAAACTAAAATAAACTTTAAAATAAATAAAATTTCCGGAGAAAAAGAAGTCATTAGATAATGTAAAGTGATATATCCACCAGGAAGACATAACAATCCCAAAAGTGTACAAAAGCAACAGATCTTCAAAATGCATGAAGCAAAAATAGACAGAGGAGAAAAGATAATGGACCAATCTACAATTATAGAGGTATACTTCAATACCCTCTTCTCAGAAACTGATAGAGCTACTAGACAGAGAATCAATAAGGACAAAGAAAATTTGAACAACACAACCAAAAAAATCTAATCAAAGCATATAGAACATGTATAAAACACTCCACCCAACAAGAAAAGAACACATAGTTTTAAAAGACCCCTGGAACAGTCATCAAGATACACCTTATCCAAAACTGTAAAACAAATTTCAATAGCTTTAAAAGATTGAAACCATACATATTGTATACTCAGACCTCACTAGAACCAAACCAGAAATCAGTAACAGAAAAACAGCATGAACATTAACTAATTATATATAAATTAAACAAAATGCTTCTAAATAATCTGTGAGTCAAAGAGAAAATTATAGAAGAAATAGAAATACATACAAGTACATAAAAACGAAAATACAGCATATCAAAATGTGGGATATAGCTAAAACTGTACTAAAATTTTTATTTCAACACTACATGCTCACATTGGAAATGAGGAAAGGACTCAAATTGAACATCTAAATTTGTATTTCAAGAAACTGGATAAATGACAGAACAAACCCAGAGCAAAGAGAAAGCAGGAAATTATAAGAGCAGAGATCACTGAAATTAAAATATGAAAGGGATAGATAAAATCAATGAACAAACAATCTGATTCTGGGTAAAAATTGGTAAAATTGATAAACCTCTAGCAGAATTGGAAAAATATTAAACTGAAGCTAGGAACACAGTGTATTACAATTTCAATACTCTGAGCAGGAAATGATGAAGATCTGAATGAAGGCAGTAAAAGTGAGGATAGAATGGGGCAGTGAACACAATAGATGTTAAGGAGAAAAATTATTGGACTTGGTAAATGAATCAATGTGGAAAGAATGAATGAGTGGTTGAAACTATAAGTGACTTCTAATTTTTTTTTACCATGGTGACTAGGTAGGGGGCACCTGGGTGACTCAGTTGGTTGGTCATCTGCCTTCAGGTCAGGTCATAATCCTGGGGTCCTGGGATCAAAACCCAAGTCAGGCTCTCTGCTCATCGGGGAGCCTACTTCTCCCTCTCCCTCTGCTTGCTGCTCCTCTTACTTGTGAGGTGTTTCTCTGTGTCAAATAAATAAAAACTTAAAAAAAAAACAAATCTTTGGTGACTAGGTAAATGGAAATACCATTAACCAACATAAAGAATTAAGAAGGATGAATGCATTTGGTAAGACTAATACAGTTGTGACTAGAGTACTTGAGGTTTAGAGAGGTTGTCAGAATGAACTATAAAATATTTACATGTTCAAAACCACTTACACTTGCACACACACCTTTCAAGTACCACTTCTCTTTAGCTTCTGTTCCCAACCCTCCATCATTCATGACTTCTCTGTCAGTTTGTATGACACAAATAATCTAATGTCACTGCTCTAGAGATAATCTGGCATCCTCATTTATTTCACTACATCTCATCTTTCTCAACTTACTTTCTCTGAAAACATATTCTATTGAGATGAAGCCTGAAAATGAGAATGCTGAATCATGACAAGTGCCATTTGTTCATTCGATCATATTTTTGTTTACCACAATACAGTTACCACTAGCACATGTAGCTAGACTGTTGCTTACTTTGAATGTGGCTAATGCAATTGAGGAACTGAATTTTCACACTTCATTTTATTTTATTATTTTAAATTAAAATTTAAAATCTGATACATGGACTTCCACTCCGACCTAGACTGAGTAATACTAGATTTATATTCCTACCTGAAATGACCAGAAAACTGAACTAAATATATGAAATAATAGTTTTCCAAACACTGGACACCTGGAAACTGTATTAGTTATCTGTCACTGCATGACAAATCACCACAATCGTAGCTACTTAAAATAACATGCATCTATTATCTCACCATTTCTATAAGTCATGAGTTCAGGCATGCCTTAGCTCTGTCTTATGCTAAGGACCTCACAAAGATGCAATCAACAGGCGAGTCTGTGTTCACATATGGAGGCTTGAATGTGGATGAATACACTTTTAACTTCACACAGGTTGTTGGAACAATACATTCTTTATGGCTGTAGGTATGAGGCATAGTGTTGACTTTTACCTGGAGGTTATCTTCATGTCCTGGAAGAGGCCACCTACATTTCTAGAGTTGTTTCTTAGTTCCTAGAGGTTACCCACTGGTCCTAGATGCTTCCCATTATTTCTTGTCATATAGGCTTTAAAAACATGGTCACTTATGTTTTCAGTCCAAGGGAGTCTCTAGAATCTAGAGCGAGTCTGCTAGCAAGGCAAAGTCTTTTATAATGTAATATTATTATAAGAATGACATCCTATCATTTTTACTATATTCTGTTGGTTAGAAGCAAGTCACCCATCCTACCCATATTCAGAGGAAGGGATTATACGAACACATGGAAACCAGGTAGTAGAATAATGAAGTTGCCACCTTAGAGACTACCACAAAAATGGACAATAGTGATACTAAAGCTTCATGGCATATATTACTGCCTTCAGAAAGCTCCTAGACTCTGATGCAGGGAAGAGAAGCCCAAGTAAGAGCCTAAAAGTACTCTTTCAGTTGAAGAGATGGAACTAAGAGGCCAGGAAGAATAAGATGGCTAGAATTTGCCAGACAGAGTATTGGAGTGGAGAAAGCTACACACAGAGAGAACTCAGGAATTCTGCATAAGTTTATCCTTGAAGAGTCAACTGTGTACTGGCTACCCATATGTATGGATTAACTATGTCTGGAAAAAGACCCATCTGAAAAGATTTGAAATGACTGTACGTAGTGTTCATATGGGTCAGGAAGAGTGACTTACCTACCAACCATACTGGAAAACATAATTCATGAGTCATTGTGTAAGGCACACAAAAAGCTCATTGTAGACTAAATACTGCTCATATCCTCCCTAACATATCCTAAAAGCAAATTCTGGAGGGATCAGTTTCCAAGTAACCTATTGTCATCCCAGATCAAAGTTAAATATTATGGAAATGTAAAAATACATGACACCCAACAAGATAAAATTTACAATGTCTATCATTCATCAAAAACTACCAGAAAAAGAAGCAAAGGAAAACATGGAGAAGGAGAAAAATATGACCCATGATTAGGAGAAAAATTAATTAAATGAAAATGACCCAGAATGGACACATGCTAGAATTAGCAGAAGAGGAAATGAATACAATTATTTAACTGTATATGTTTTAAAAGTTAAATGGAGATGTGGCAGATATAAAAAGACCAAATAAAACTTCTAGAGATAAAACCTACAATGTCTGAGGTGGGGGAAAAATATTGGATGGAATTAATGGGATATTAGATGTTGCAAGAGAAAAGATTTGTGAATTCGAAGGCACAACAAATTCAAAATATCCAAAGTGAAACAGAAATAAAATATTGAAAGAGGAGCATCAATCACCTGTAAGAGAATTTTATGTAGCCCAATGTATCTTATAATTGAAGTCTCTCAAAGAATTGGAGAGGTGAGAGAAAAATATTTAAATAAATAATATATTAAAATGTTCCAAATTTGATGAAACTATAAACACACAGACCCAAGAAGCTCAATGAAATCCAAGTATAAGAACCACAAAGGCACATCATAAAAAATGTTTAATATTAATGATGAAGAGAAAAAAGCAGCCAGATCAAAATATGAACAGAGAAACAAAGATAAGGGTGGTATTGGGTTTCTCATGGGAAACAATACAGGTGATAAGACAGTGGCACAATAATTTTATTAAAACACTGGAAGAAAAACTCAATCAGATTGTTATACCCAACTAGAATATTCAAAATTGACCATGAAGTAAAGACCTTTTCGATATACACCAACTGAAAGAACTCATCAAGCAGTTTGGATCCAGTGGAGGTTATCCAAGCAATATAAGATTAGTTTAACATTAATAAATCAATGTAGTCACGATACTATGAAATAAAAAGAAAAATCATGTGGTTATGTCAATTGATGAAGAAAGAGCATTTGACAAAATCTAACATCCATTGTTGATAAACACAGAAAACTAGAAGTAGAAGGGAACTTCTCAAATTATAAAGTGCATGTACAAAAACCCTATACTTAACATCATACGTAATGGTGTGAAAGGCTGAATGACGCCTTACTAAGGTCAAATACAAAATATAGGTGTCCACTCTCACCACTTATATTCCACATTGTGTTGGAAATTCTAGTAAGATAAGAAAAAATATTATTCAAATTGGAAGGAGGAAGTGAAGATATCTTTATTCCTAAATGATCATTTATGTAGATAATTCAGTAGAATTCATGAAAAAAATCAACTAGAAATAAGTGAGTTTAGAAAGATTACAGGAAACAAGATACAAATAATCAGAAATTGAAATTTAAAAAAACATTGAAAATATCATAGAAATATGAAATAATGCAGGATAGATCCGACAAGCTCCACAATGGAAACAACACGCTATCTCTGGGTAAAATTTAAGAGGCTTAAATTAATTAAAAGATATATTTCAGAGTCAAGATATTTAATATTGCTAAAATGCTATTCTCTCCATGTTTATCTATATATTCAAGAGAACTCTAAACAGAATGACAGTAGTTTTTTTGTAGAAAATGACAAAATGACTCTAAAATTTATATCACAATTCAAAGGACATAAAATGGCCAAAACAACTTAGGAAAAAAAATAGCTGGATTTCAGGGAGAGGATGACTGGAATAGGAGAAGCCTAGGTGAGCCTTGGTCCCATGAACATAACTATATATTTATCAAACCATCCTAAATACCACAGAAACAAACCTGAAGACTGATAGAAAAATCTCCACAACTAAAGAGGTCACACTGAAGAAGGTAGGAAGTACAGAGATGGAGTTTAGGGAAGAAACATTTCACAAGTGCTTTGGAGGGAAGGATGCTGAGGTCACAGAGAGGGGTGAGAGAGAGGGGAGCACATGGGAACCTACAAGGAGAACATTTACCCAAAGCCATTGGCTTGGAAAATGAGGGGGCCTGAATTTCAAGAGTTCTTACAAAAAACAGGGCTTAAATCCTGGAGTTTTAAAGGTAGTGGTCTTGGTTGGGATAGATAGAGCCCAAAGGGCAGTTCTCTGCTCCTGAAGAAAAGGCAGGCAAACAATCCAGATACTGACAGCATGGAAACAGTAATCAGAAGAGTGCCTGGTATGACAGTGGGGGAGATTATTTGTTCATTTCCAGGTGTATCCCTGACAGGCAGTATTCAGAGACACCTCTCCCAAAACAAAGGGACACACTAGTGCAATTTTCTTCCCCCAAACTTCAGCATAAACACAGAGCCAGCTGTGTGAATCAGGGCAGTGCTGACACTGGGTGCCTAACTTGCATATCCCAAGCACCACATCCCTATGATCTGGTGGGATCATATCCCACGTATCAGTCATGCTTCCCTCAGTCCCAGTGATATAGGAAGTAAAAACACACAAATGGTATATAAAGTAAAAACAAAGAGTGAAAAACAATGAAAGAGATCAACGAAACCAAGAGGTGTTTCTTTGAAAAAAATAATATAATTGATTTAAAAAAACTAGCCAGATTTAATTAAAAGGAAAAGAGAAATTACCCAAATACATAAAATCACAAATACATAAAATCACAACCAATACCACAGAAACACAGACAATTATAAGAGAATATTATGGAAAAATATATGGGAACACATTAGACAACCTGGAAGAAATGAAGAAGTTCCTAGACACATATAGACTAACAAAACTGAAACAGGTAGAAATACAAAACTTGAACAGAATGAGAACCAGGAAAAAAAATTGAATCAGTTAGCAGACTCCCAACAAACGAAAGTCCAGGACCAGATAGTTTCATAAGCAAATTTGAACAAACCTTTAAAGCTCCTTCTTAAACTATTCCATAAATTAGAAAAGGAAGGGAAGCTTCCAAATTCATTCTATAAGTCCAGGATTACCCTAATACCCAAACCAGAAAAAAGATACCACTAAAAAGGGTAATTACAGGCCAATATCCCTATTGAACACAGATATAAAAATTCTCACTAAGATAGTAGGAAAAGAGGGATGCCTGGGTGGCTCAGTTGGTTAAGCAGCTGCCTTCGGCTCAGGTCATGATCCCAGGGTCCTGGGATCGAGTTCCACATCAGGTTCCTTGCTCAGCAGGGAGCCTGCTTCTCCCTCTGCCTCTGCCTGCCACTCTGCCTGCTTGTGCTCTCTTTCTCTCTCTGGCAAATAAATAAATAAATAAAATCTTAAAAAAATAAAATAGTAGGAAAAGGAATCCAACAGTGCATCAAAAAATCATTCACAATGACTATGTGAGATTTAGTTCTGTGTTGCAAGGGTGGTTCAATATATGCAAATCAATCATGTGATATACCACATAAATAAAAGGAATGATAAGAACCATGTGATTATTTCAATACATTCAGAGAAAACATTTCACAAAGTACAACATCCATTCATGATAAAAAACCTCAACAAAGTAGGTGTAGAGGGAACATACCTCAACAAAACAAAGGCCATATATGAAAAGCCACAACTAATATCATCCTTGTTGAGGAAAAAGTGAGGGATTTTCTCCTATGATCAGGAACAAGACAGGGATATCCACATTCACCAAGATTATTTAACATAGTACTGGAAATCCTGGCCACATCAATCGGATGACACAAAGAAATAAAAGAAATCCAAATCAGGAAACAAGTCAAACTTTTACTAGTTGCAGATGGCGTGATACTCTATGTAGAAAACTAGAAAGACTCCACAAAAAAAACTGCTAGAACTGGTAAAAAGCTTCAATAAAGTCCAGGATAGAAAATTAATGTACAGAAATCTGTTTGTTGCATTTGTATGCACCAAGAGAGAAGCAGCAGAAAGAAATCAAGGAATCAATCCCACTTACAACTGCATGAAAACCTGTAAGATACCTAGTAATAAACCTGACCAAACAGGTAAAAGAACCATACTCTGAAAAGTATAAAACACTGGTGAAAAAATTTCAAGAGGACACAAGAAATGGAAAGACATTCCATGCTCATAGATTAGAAGAACAAATATTGTTAAAATATCTATATTATCCAAATCAACCTACACATTTATTCCCCATCAAAATACCACCAGCATTTTTCACCGAGCTAGAACAAACAATCCTAAAATTTTATAGAACCACAAAAGACTCCAAATTGCCAAAGCCACTTTGAAAACAAGAAAAGTAAAGGTGAGAAATCACAATTCCAGACTTAAAGTTCTATTACAAAGCTGTAGTTATCAAGATAATATGCTACCTACTGGCAAAATATCGCCACTAGACCAAAAGAACAGAATAGAAAACCAAGAAATGAACCCATGAGTATATAGTCAATTAATCTTCAGCAAAGCAGGAAGGAATATCCAATGGAATGACAGTTTCTTCAACAAAGGATATTTGGAAAACTGGACAGTAACATGCAAAAGAGTGAAATTTGACCACTATCTTATACCATACACAAAAGTAATTTCAAAATGGACTAAAGACCAAAATGTGAGGCAGCAAACCATTAAAGTCCTAGAGGAGAACACAGGCAGTAACTTCTTTTACTTCAGCCTTAGCAAATTCTTACTGGGTATGTCTCCTGAGGTAAGGGAAATAAAGGCAAAAATAAACTATTGGGACTTCATCAAAATAAAAATTTCCTGCACAGTGAAGGAAACAATCAACAAAACTTAAAGACAATCAGTGGAATAAGGGAAGATATTACCAAGTGGTATATCTGATAAAGGGTTAGTATCCAGAATATATAATGAACTTAAACAACTCAACATCCAAAAAGGAATATCCAGTTAAAAAATGGATAGAAGTTATTAATAAACATTTGTCCAAAGAAGACATACAGATAGCTAACAAACACACGAAAAGATACTCAGCATCACAGATCATCAGGGAAATATAAGCCAAAACTATGAGATATCACCTCACACCAGTTAGAATGGCTAAAATTAACAACTCAAGAAAGCAGCAAATCTTGGCAAGTATGCATAGAAATGGGAACTTACTTACAATTTTGGTAGGAAGGTAAACTGGTGCAGCCACTCCAGAAAACATTATGTAGAATCCACTTTAAGTTAAAAACAGAGCTACCCTGGGGTGCCTGGGTTGCACATTTGGTTAAGCGACCAACCCTCACTTTTCAACCCAGGTCTTGATCTCAGGATCATGAGATTGAGCCACTTGTGGGAGTCCGCACTTAACATGGAGTCTACTTGAGATTCTCTCTTCCTCTCCCCTCTCCCCTCCTCCCCTCTGCCCCTCCCCCATGCTCTCTCTGTAAAATAAATAAATCTTTAAGAAAAAGAGAAACAGAACTAGCCTATGATACAACTATTGCACTTCTAGGTATTTACCCCAAAAACAAAAATAGTAATTACAAAATAGTAACACCCCAATGTTTATGACAGCATTTTCTACAATAGATGTTTTATGATGCCAAAATATCTGTTGACTGGGTGTTATATGTAAATGTTGAATCACTAAATTTTATACTTATAAATAGTATTACACTGTATCTTAACTAAAAAGAATTTAAATAAAAACCTTTACATCCAAAAAAATCAATTAGAGTTGAATCATACAATAAATGACATGAGAAACACACTTGATGCAATCAACAGCAAGGTAAAAGAAGCAAAGGAACAAATTAGTGACCGAGAAGATAAAATAAGGGAAAATGATTAAGCTGAATAAAAGAGAGAAAAAAGGACTATGCAACACAAGTATAGAATTCTGAAACACAGTGTATCCATCAAACATAGTAATATTCATAGTATACGAGTTCCAGAAGAAGAAGAGAGAGGAGAGGGGGCAGAAATTTTATTTCAGAAAACAATAGCTAAAAATTTCTGTAATCTGGCCAAGAACACAGACATCTAGATCCAGGAGGAACAAAGAACTCCCATCAATATCAACAAAAGCATGCCCACATTAAGACATATGTCATTAAATTTGCAAAATAAAATGATAAAGAAAAACATATTAAATTCAGCAAGACCAGAAAGTCTAAATTACAAGGGAAAACCCACAAGTCTAGCTGGAGATATCACAACAGAAACTTGTCAAGTCAGAAAAGAATGGCTTGAAATTCTTAAAGTACTGAATGGGAAAATCTGCAACCAAGAGTACTCTATACAGCAAGGTTATCATTAACTTTAGAAGCAGAGATGAATAGTTTTCCAGAAAAACAAAAACTAAAAAAGGTCATGACCACCAAACCAGCCCTGTAAGAAATATTGAAAGGGACTCTTTGAGGGGAAAAGAGAGACCAGAAGTGACAAAGCCAAGAAAGGAACAGAGAAAATCTCCAGGAAAAATGACAAAACAAGTAATAAAATGGCACTGAATACATACTTATCAACAATTACTCTAAATGTAAATGGACTAAACACTACAGTCAAAAGATGTAGGGCATCAAAATGGTTAAGAAAACAAGACCTGTCTATATAATTCCTATAGCAGATTCATTTTAGACCTAAAGACACCTGCAGATTGAAAGTGACGGGATGGACAAACAGTTACCATGCAAATGGAAGTCAAAAAAAGCTGGAGTAGCGATACTTATGTTACACAAGCTAGATTTTAAACCAAACTGTAACAAGAGATAAGGGCAATATAAATAAAGGGAACTATCCAACAAGAAGATCTAACAACTATAAATATTTATGCCCCCAACATGAAAGCACCCAAACATATAGGGCTATTAACCATAAACACAAAAGAACTGATTGATATAAAATAATAGTAAGAAATTTTAACAGCTCACTTACATCAATAGATAGATCATCTAAGCAGAAAATCAACAACAAAACAGTAGCTTTGAATGACATACTGGACCAGATGGACTTAGCAGATATATTCAGAACATTTCATCCTAAAACAGCAGAATATACATTCTTTTCAATTGCACATGGGACATTCTCTAGGATATATCACATACTAAGTAGCAAGAGAGGCCTAAAGAAATACAGAAATTTTGAATTCTTACCAGGGATGCTTTCTGACCACAATGCAATGAAAGTAGAAGTCAACCATAAGAAAAAATCCAAAAAGACCACAAATAGAAGGAGGTTACAAAACATGCTACTAAACAATGAATTGATCAACCAGGAAATCAAAGAACAAACAAACAAAAAATACATGGAAACATGAAAATGAAACAATAATCCAAAACCTTTAGGATACAACAAAAACTGTCCTAGGAAGGACATAGCAATACAGACCAATCTCAAGAAGCAGAAAAATGTCAAATAAATAACCTAACCTCACACATAAAGGAGCTAGAAAAAGAAAAAATGAAGCCTAAATCCAAGAGAGGAAGGAAATAATAAATTGAGAGCAGAAAGAAATGATATAGAAAATAAAAAATAAAACAATAAAGCAGATCAATGAAACCACGAGTTGGTTCTTGGAAAAAAATTAATAAAATTGATGAACCTCTAGCCAGACTTATCAAAAAGAAGAGAAAAAGTCCCAAATAAGTAAAATCATGAAAGAAGAGACATAGCAACCAACATCCCAAAATGCAAGCAATTATAAGAAACCATTATGGAAAAATATATGCCAACATATTACACAACCCAGAAGAGAAATTTCTAGACACATATAAAATACCAAAACTGAAACTGGAAGACATAGAAAATATGAACAAACTGATAACCATAGACATTCAATCTGTTATCAAAAATCTCCCAACAAAGTCCTGTCTCAGATGACTTTCATGGTGAATGCTGCAAAACACTTAAAAACAGTTAATACCTTATATGCAGCTGATGAATCACTAAATTTTTCTTCTGAAATAAATAATGAACTATATGTTAACTAACTGAATAAAAAGTAAATGTCATCATGTTTAAAAAAAACAGTACCTATTTTTCTCAAACTATTTCACAAGGTAGAAAGGGAAAGAAACATTTTGAATTCATTCTAAAAAGGCTGCATTACCTTGATGCAAAACCCAGATAGATTCCACTGAAAAAGGGAACTATAGGCTAATATCCCTGAAGAACACAAAAGCAAAAAATCTCAATAAAATACTAGCAAACTGAATCCAACAATACATTAAAATAATTATTTACCATGATCAACTGGGCTATATCCCTGGGTTGAGTAAAGTCACAGGATACAAAATCTATGTACAGAAATCTGTTCCATTTGTATACACCAATAATGAAGTCGTGCAAAGAGAAATTAAGAAAACAGTCCCATTTACAACTGCACGAAAAATACTGAAATACTTAGGAATAAACCTAACCATAGAGGTGAAAGAAAGACGTGTAGTCTAAACATTATAAAACACCGATGAGAGAAATTGAAGAGGACACAAAAAAATGGAAATACATTTCATGCTCATGGATTGGAAGAACAAATATTGTTAAAATGTCTACACTACCCAAAGCCATCTACATATTTAATGCGATCCCTATCAAAATACAAACAACATTTTTTTCACAGAACTAGCACAAACAATCCTAAAATTTGTATGGAATCACAAAAGTTCCCAAATAGCCAAAGCAACCTAGGAAAAGAAAAGCAAAGCTGGAGTCATCACAATCCCATATTTCAATTTATATTACAAAGCTGTAGTCATCAAAACAGTATGATTCTCTCAAAACAATAGACACATAGATCAGTGGAACAGAATAGAAATCCAAGAAATGAACCCATAAGCCTCTGTCCAATTAATCTTTGACAATGTAGGAAAGAATAACTAATGGGAAAAATAATGTCTCTCCAACAAATGGTGTTGGGAAAGCTGGAGAGAAACATAAAAAAGAATGAAACTGGACCACTTCCTAACACCATACACAAATATAATTCAAAATGGATAAAAGACCTAAGTGAGACTTGAAACCATAGAAATCCTACAAGAGGACACAGGCAGTAACTTCTTTGACATTAGCCATAGCAACATCTTACTAGCTATGTCTCCTGATACAGGGGAAACAAATGCAAAAACAAAGTACTGGATTTCATCAAAATAAAAAGCTTCTGCACAGTGAAGGAAACGATTTATTAAATTAAAGGCAACAATGGAATGAGAGAAGATAATTTGCAAATGACATATCTGGTAAAGAGTTAGCATACAAAAATATATAATGAACTTGTAAAACTTAACACCTAAAAAACCAAATAATCCAATTTAAAAATGGGCAGAACTCATGCATAGACATTTTTCCAAAATGCACATACAGATAACCAATGTACACATGAAAAGATGATCCACAACACTGAACATCAGAGAAATGCAAATCAAAACTACCATGAAATAGCACCTCATACCTCTCAGAATGGCTAAAATCAACAGTTCAAGAAACAATAGGTGTTGGCAAAGGTGTGGAGAAAGGGGAACCTTCTTACACTGTTGGTGGGAATGCAAACTGGTATGACCACTCTGGAAAACAGTAGGAAAGTTCCTCAAAAGTTTAAAAGTGGAACTATCCTACCAGCAAGTAACTGCACTACTAGGTATTTACTAAAATAATACAAAAATGCTAATTCAAAGGGATACATTCACCCCAATACTTATAGAAGCATTATCTACAATAACCAAGATATGGAAATAGCCAAGTGTCCACGGATAGATGAATGGATAAAGAAGTATTACATATACACAACAGAATAGAACTCAACCATGAAAAGTAATGAGATCTTGCCATTTGCAATGACTTGGATGGATCTATTAATTATTATGCTAATAAGTCAGAGAAAGAAAGATACCATATGATTTCACTCATGTGTAGATTTTATTAAACAGGACATATGGGGCGCCTGGGTGGCTCAGTGGGTTAAAGCCGCTGCCTTCGGCTCAGGTCATGATCCCAGGGTCCTGGGATTGAGGCCCACATCGGGCTGTCTGCTCGGCAGGTAGCCTGCTTCCTCCTCTCTCCTCTCTCTCTGCCTATTTGTAATCTCTCTCTCTGTGTCAAATAAATAAATAAAGTCTTAAAAAAATAAAAAAAATAAAAAAAATAAACAGGACATATGAGCAGAGATGAGAGAGAGGCAAACCATGAACCAGATTCTTAACTATAGACAACAATCTGATGGCTACCAAAGGGGAGTTGGGTGAGGGCACGGATCAAATAGGTGATGGCACTAAGGAGTGCACTAACTGTGATGAGCACAGGTGTTGTATGGAAGCGTTGAATCACTAAATTATACACTTGAAAATATTATTACACTGCATGCAAACAAAAAAATAAATGCATGTATAATACAACATGCTTTTAAGACTCATTACAAAGCCACAGTAACTGAAAGAGTGTGATATTGAGATTAGACAAATAGATGAATGGATCTGAATGTAGAGTTTGGACGTAAATATAAATATGAATGGATAACTTATTTAAAAAAATTGTTTAGGAAATTTTGTGCAAAAATAATTTTCAACAAATGATTCTAAAATCAATGGATATCTACATGGAAAAAATGAATTTTGATTCATATCTCAAACCATATACAAAATTTAACTCAAAATGAATCATAAACATGAGCATTAGAACTAAAATAATTTTTATACCCAAAATAAAACGGTGGAAAACTTTGTCAGTTTCAGTAGTCAATGATTACTAAGATATGATATCAAAAGCATGGTCCATAAAAGAACACATTAGTATTGATCAAAATTTGAAAACATCTGCTCTCTTAGACACTGTTTCCTTGGAATAGAATAGAACTTACTCACCAAATAAAGGAGTCTATGAAAAGCCTATCATGAATGTCATACTTCTGCTGAGAGAATGAACATATGCTCCTTAAGATTATGAAAAAGGCAAGGATGTCTGTCTTCTTCTTTTTTATTCATCACAGTAATGGAGGATCTAAACATTGCAGTCAGGTAAGAAAAACCACCTAGATTTGAAAGGAAATAGTAAAACTGACTTTATTAGCAGATGACATAATATGATACATATAAAACCTAAAGAAGTTATTAAAAATTTACTAGAATTTGTAAAGAAGTACACCGCAATCATAGGATATCACATCCAAACACATACTTATTCCTATATGCTAACATGAATACTCCAAAACTGAATTTAAGAAAATGATTTCATTCAAAAAGAATAAAATATTAAGGAATAAATTTAACAAAGGAAATGTAAGCATAGTACACTAAAAATTACACAACTTTTCTATGAGAAATTAAAAATCTAACTAAATTGAGAGATATTCCACATTAATGAGTTGGAAGACTCAACATTGTTACAATGTTAATATTCCTCCAATTGATCTATAGATGCATTGCAATTCCTAAGACTGTGGGGTTTTTCCAAAAATTATCAAGCAGATCCTAAAATTTGTGTAGAATGAAAACACTAGAATAGTTAAAAATTTTGAAAAAGAAGAGCAAATTAGAAAATTTTCCTTTCCTTATCCCAAAATTTACTGTGAAGCTACATTAATCAAGGCAATGTGGTTCAGGCATAATGATAGACTAATAAAACAATGGAACAGAATTAAGAGTCCAGAACAATTTTTTATAATTATAGTCAATTGATTTTACACAAAAATGTCAAGTCATTTTATTTGGGGGTTGGAAAATAGTCTGTTCAACAAATACTGGAACAACTGGATATGCACACAAAAATTCAAAATAGATCATGGACCTAAATGTAAGAGCTAAACCAATAAATTTTTTTGGAGAATATCTTTCAGACCTTGAGTTAAGCAAAGATTTCCTAGATATGAAACCAGAAGCTCAGTTAATAAGAGAAAAAAAATGATAAGTTGGATTTCACTAAATTCAAAACTTTAGCACACCATGAAAAAAATGAAAAGATAAGCAACAGGCTATTAAAAAGTGTTTGAAAATCACTTACCCAATAAAGGATTTGTATCTGGAATATGCAAAAATCTCTTATACTCAATAAAAACACAACCTGATGAATAAATGGACAAAAGATATGAACAGCTATCTCACCAAAACAATTACATGAATGTTTAATAAGTACATGAAAAGATGCTCAAAATCATTTGGGAAATGCATTTTAAAAGCAAAATGAGATAATATGTCACACTCTCTAGAATGGCTATAAGATGAACAGTAACAAATATTGGCAAAAATAGGAAGAAAGGGAAAAATCATACATTGATAATGGGAATAGAAAATGGTGCAGCCACTTTGGAAAACAGTTCTTATATTGTCTCAAAGTTTTAAATATAAAACTACCATACAACCCAGCAATTCCACTCATGAGTATCTGTTAATAAGAAACAAAGACATTTCCACACATAAGATTACAACATAAATGCTTATCAACTTATGCATGGATAGAAAAATTGCAGTATATCCATACTATGTAATAAAATTCAGCAATGAATTAAATCCTAACACATGCTGCATCATAGATGAACCTCAGAATATCTGCAATGTTACAAAAGTGAGACACAAGGACCAAATATTGTACAGTTCTGTTTATATGAATTGTCCAGAAAATACAAATTGATGGAGAGAGAATGTAGATCAGTTTTTGCTTGGGTCTGGGTATGGAAAATTGGGATAACTAGAAATAGATATGAGAGGTATCCTGAGGAGATTAAAATTGGCATAAAGTGCTATATGATGATGTTTGTACCACTAAGTGAACTTAATAAAAATGATTGGATTGTATATTTGAAATGGGGCATTTTGTTATATGTAAGTGTACACTGTAGTAACATTGTTTTCCTAAAAACAAAACAAAACAGAAAAACACCATTTAGAGAATGAAAATAAACAAGCCAGAGATAAGGAAAAAATAATTACAAGTGTTACATCTGATAAAAGACCTGGAACAGAATATATGAAGAATTCTCAAATTTCAATAATAAGGGAACACAACTCAAAAACAAAAGGGCAAAATTGAAAAAAAATTGAAAGTCACATCACCAAAGAAGATATGATGATAGATAATATATGCACATGAAATGATACTCAACACCATTAGTCATAAGATAAAGGTAAATTTAAACCACAGTGTGACCACTACATGGCCATCATTTTATAATATATCTAAAATTAAAAAGACTGATCATAAAATTAAAAAGACTGTTCAATTAAAAAGACTGATCATATAATCTTGGTGAGGAAGTAAAGGAATTGGCACTGAAATACGATGCCATCAGGAATGTAAAATGGTACAACCACTCTGGAAAGCAGTTTTGCAGTTTATTACAAATTTAAGTGTGGACCCGCCCCATGATCTGGCTATTCTATAGGTATTTACCCAAGAATAGTGATAGCAGATATCCATACGAAGATTTGCACATGAATGCTGATAGCAGCTTAATTTGCAATAGCCAAAATTGGGAACAAACCAAATGTTTGTCAACAGGTGAATAGATAAACAAATAGTTTTTATTCATATAGAGAAATGCTACTAAACAATAAAAAATGAACTATTGATGCACAAAAGAACATGGGTAAATCTTAAAATAATCAGGCTGAGTAAAAAAAAAACATTTAAGTAAAGAACACATACTGTATGCTTCCATCTACATAAAACTACTGAAAATGAAAACTAGTGACAGGAAGTAAATCGGTGGTTGTGTGGTTAGATAGGGAGGGGAAGGTAGGGGAAACTGAAAGTAGGCATTACGAAACTTTTGGTGATGACGGGTATGTTTCTTGAGTGTGTACACTTATCAAAACATCTAATTGTACAG
Organism: Ailurus styani; assembly: GCA_002007465.1. Classification (NCBI taxonomy): domain Eukaryota; kingdom Metazoa; phylum Chordata; class Mammalia; order Carnivora; family Ailuridae; genus Ailurus; species Ailurus styani. Next base: position 80,843 of record LNAC01001306.1, read on the forward strand.
TTTAAATATGTGAAATTTATTTTTTGTAATTGTACCTCAATAAACCTTAAAATAACCTAAATTCTGTATTTGAATCTACTTTATCAACTGTTAACCTTATGAAATTGACATATAAATCAAGTTCGGTGATGGATATTTAGCATTCAAATTGACATACGCTGTAAGTGTAAAACAGATTGATTTCAAAGATTTTCTATGCTAAAAAAGTAATATGTAGAATATCTTAGTATTTTATACAAATTACACATTCAAATGATAATCTTTTGGATACATTGAGTTAAAGTATATTATTAAGATTATTTTTTAATATTGCTACTAGAAAATATGAGCCTGTATGTGTGGCTCATGTTGTATTTCTGTTGTTTTACCCTGGTCCGTAATATACAAGGCATTGTGCTTGATCTTACAGATGCAGTAGTGAGAAAAACTAGAGATTTTCCCTTCTGTCATGGAACTAACAATCTAGATTTACTATGAAGGAGAGGTATTAATGAAACAATCACATAATAATATATAAAAATGTCATTGTGACAAATGACCATGTTGGTCACTTTCTAGCTTCTTCTGGAAGTGAACTTTACCTACACAATGAAATATAACGACAGTTCCTGAAAATTCTTCCACCCACTTCTAAAATCTTACCAGTGTCAATGCCCCTTAGCCTAAACCAGCTAAGAACACAGAGTATTAACTAAGTTATGTTTATTACTTATTGCAACTAAGGAGAACATACACCATGAAAAACCTTGGCATGTCTCAGTGAGAGAATGTCAGAAATAACTTATTAGAGGATTTTGGTTTTGGATTATTGTAGGGGAGGATTTAAGGAAGTGAGGGTTTCCTCTAGATTGGGTACTAGGAGAAAGTGGGGGCTATTCTGTCATTGTATTTTTCGTGTGACATAGCAGCCATAGTTTTGTCTATGTTTAGACAAAATTATGAAGTAGCCTTGTGTTGTTTCACTTTATCATGGTGTCAGAGTAAAATTGTTTTAGATTATAGTCTGTGAAATGTTGTCCAACAAGACAACAAAATGGCCTGCCTATGAGTGTCAGCTCAGCTTGTAATAATATTGAGGTATAGCTCTGAACATCAGATGAATTTTGGATGATGGTGGCTTCTTTTATTTTCTTTCTCATCAGTGTACATATAGACATCATTGTGCACATTGTCTTTAACATTCTATTCATGTAATAGTTACTGTCTGCACACACCATCTTGAAAGGTCATTTTTGTGAAACTGTTAAATGAACAGTTTGTATTGGTAAGGGTAAAAGCAGGAAAACAGAAAACACATCAGAGGAATTTAATATGATAAGTTGTTTGAAAAAGTTTTAGAGAATTTTTAAAATCAAAGAGGAAACTTTGAAACAACAGGAGTGTAAATTCAGGTGGTAGCTATCACCTCTAGGGCTAAGAAAATGAAGTGAAGTTTGGATTTTCAGAAACTACAAAATTAGAGGAGGGGATCTGCTAAGCTAGGACTCTTATTACTGAGTATTGGTACTCTGCCATATAATGATGGTACCTTTGGGGGCACAGGAGGCTGATTTGGTAGTGTGGGAAAATAGAAACTGACTGCTACCATTACCAGCAATTAATACCAGGATGAACGGCTATTTCTAGGGTGATGTTGACAGAAACAGAAAACAAAATTGAATGAAGGAACATCTTCTCCTCTCCAGCCATCCAATCTCCCTCTACTGCTCTCTATTGGCAAAATCTCATTTAAAGACTGTTGGAGGGTGCCTGGGTGTCTCAGCTGGTTAAGTGTCTGCCTTTGGCTCAGGTCGTAATTGCAGGGTCCTGGAATGATGGAGTCCTGCATTAGGCTCCCTGCCTGCTTCTCCCTCTTCCTCTTTCTCTCATGAATAAATAAATAAAATATTTTATTTTTATTTTATTTTTATTTTTTTTAAAGATTTTATTTATTTATTTGACACAGAGAGAGAGATTACAAGTAGGCAGAGAGGCAGGCAGAGAGACAGGGAGAGGAGGAAGCAGGCTCCCTGCTGAGCAGAGAGCCCGATGCGGGCCTCGATCCCAGGACCCTGAGATCATGACCTGAGCCGAAAGCAGAGGCTTTAACCCACTGAGCCACCCAGGCGCCCAATAAATAAAATATTTTAAAAAGGACAGTTGATAAAGCAGATATATGGTTTGCTGAAAGCATCAGATATTATTGAAGACTGTGTGGAGATGAGAAAATGAGGTTAATTTCCAGTACAGAAAAGAATGAGGAATTTCATGTGGTTTAGTTTCTTGTATTGACGAAACTGTATAAGTATATGCTGCCACCTGTGGAATAAAAGTAGGTCTATATAAATCAGGGAATGAAAATATCATTTAAAAATCTGGATGTATTTTTAAATTTTATGAACTATGAAATTATTATTATTATAAGCTATTTATTAAAATACTACTTGCACTAGCTTTTGGCTCTTCTATAATTAAAAATAATACTATCATATGTATAGTATTTTATAGTTTAAAGGATGAGAACAAAACAGAACATTTTAAACATAAGGGAAAGGGACACATAGGGAAATTTTCTAATTTGCTCTTCTTTTTCAAAATTTTTAACTATTCTAGTGTTTTCATTTCTACACAAATTTTAGGATCTGCTTGACAATTTTTGGAAAAACCCCACAGTCTTAGGAATTGCAATGCATCTATAGATCAATTGGAGGAATATTAACATTTCAGCAGTAATAATATCAAATTCAGATTGTACTTACTGAGCACATCAAGTACAGCTCTAGGTTAAGGGTCAACACAGTTTTTCATGAAAAGCTAGTTAGCACGTATTTCAGTCTCTGCAGCTCCCAGTGGTCTCTTGCAGCTTGCCAGTTCCACCAGAAGCAAAGAGGCCACGAAATGCTCTAATAAAACTTTATTTACAAAGAGGCAGGAGCTCATGGATCCCTGTTCAAGATGTTTGACACCAAATGAGTCATTTAAACTGCTTGAAGTCTCTCAAAGTGGGTACTAATATCATCATTTTATGAATGAATAAACTGAGATTTAAAAGGCTAAGCAACTAACCCCATTTTATATGTAGAAAAGTGCCTGGTGCTTTGACACTGAGGCTAAAACACCAATTTTGTCAGGTTACTGCTGTAGGTGAAGTAAAACACTACTATCTGAGAGCAAAGAACACTGCACACAGTCTCTCACACCCCAGGAAAGAAGAAAGGAAAAGACTTCATGAAATTTACTTTTGGTTATTAATCACAAGTCCTGGAAATGGTCTAATGACTGCGAATTTAAAAATAAAATCTTTAAGAAAAATAAATGGCCAGATGATTCTTATGATGAGTCAAGGTTGTGAAACACTGTCCTGGTTCTGCTGGTTGAGGTACACTGATCAGACTCCACTGTCTGGGAGTAAATAAGCCATGTTATGAGAATTAACCTTACCAAAATTTTAAGTGACATTTTTATTCCCAAAAGGACTATAGGTCTATATTTATTCACAATTTCATTTGAATTATAATTTTCTGTTACTTCTACATATACCCTTAGATTTTCTTAAAATATCTTCTCATAACATTCAGCAGAAAGAATAAATTTACAAACTTAAAGTAGTATTTAGTGATCTACTCAGGTTAATTGCAATATATTTTAAGTTCTTCTAATAACAAATTTATATGATTTTAGGCTTTATACAAAAAAAAACATTGAAAGCCAAAGAGCACCACAATGTTTTAAGTATGTAATACAATTTAAAACGACCCAAATGCAGTATGTTCTTTTCAGAAAAGAGGAGTAATAGGTGATAGCCATTTAAACTATATAAATGAATGATTAGGCTAAATGTTTGAAACTCTAGTTTTAATCTTTAAAAAAGAATAACAGAAGTGACATTAGCAAGATGGTAGAATAGGGAGACCTGGACTCACTTTCCCCCCACAGACATACCAATTCCACAGCAATTTACATTTAAGTTCTTTTGTGAGAAATTAAGAAACAAGTTAGAGGTTCTTGCACCCAGAGTAGGTGTGAAACTAGCCATATTAAAACTGGTAAGAAAATTGGAGACACTCATTCATTATAATCCCCACCATTGTCATAGCACCATACTATTGGTAGGAAAGCCCTGGATCCCAGCTTCTTCCTGAAGAGGGTAAGAGATATATCAAATATCCAGTATCCCAACTTTATTTTAAGATAAAAATAACTTTTATTTTTTTTCAGTGATCCAAAATTCATTGTTTATGCACCACACCCAGTGCTCCATGCAATACATGCGCTCCTTAATACCCACCACCAGGCTCACCCATCCCCCCACTCCCTCCCCTCCATAATGCCCACTTTGTTTCTCAGAGTCCACAATCTCTCATGGTTCTTCTCCCCCTCCAATTTACCCCAATTCACTATTCCTTTCCTTCTCCTAGGGTTCTCCATTTTATTCCTTATGTTCCACAAGTGAAACCATATGATAACTGACTTTCTCTGCTTGACTTATTTCACTCAGTATAATCTCCTCCAGACCTATCCATGTTGATACAAAGTTGGGTATTCATCCTTTCTGATGGCTGTGTAATATTCCATTCTATATATGAACCACATCTTCTTTATCCATTTTTCTGTTGAAGGGCATCTTGGCTCTTTCCACAGGTTGGTGATTGTGGATATTGCTGCTATGAACATTGGGGTCTATATGGCCCTTCTTTTCACTACATCTGTATCTTTGGGGTAAATACCCAGTAGTGCAATTGCAGGGTCATAGGGTAGCTCAATTTTTAATTTCTTGAGGAACCGCCACTGTTTTCCAAAGTGGCTGCACCTACTTGCATTCCCAACAACAGTGTAAGAGGGTTCCCCTTTCTCCACATTCTCGTCAACACTTGTTGTTTCCAGTCCTGTTGATTTTGGTCATTCTAACTAGTGTAAGGTGGTATCTCGATGTGGTTTTGATTTGAATTTCCCTGATGTCTAGTGATGATGAACATTTTTTCATGTGTTTGTTAGCCATTTGTATGTCTTTTTGGAGAAGTGTCTGTTCATGTCTTCTGCCCATATTTTGACATGATTATCTGTTCTTTTGGGGGGGCACTGAGTTTGAGGAGTTCTTTATAGATCTTGGATATTAGCCCTTCGTAGTATCATTTTCCAATATCTTCTCCCATTCCATGTGTTGCCTCTTTGTTTTGTTGACTGTAACCTTTGCTGTGCAGAAGCTCTTACTGTACCACTAAGATCCATAAGATACCTTGGAATAAACCTAATCAAAGATGTAAAGGATCTGTACTCAAGGAACTACACTCATGAAATTAGTTGAAGAAGACACAAAAAGATGGAAAAGCATTCCATGCTCATGGATTGGAAGAATAAACATTGTTAAAATGTCTGTAGTGCCCAGAACAATCTATACTTTAAATGCCATCCCGATAAAAATTCCACCAGCATTTTTCATAGTGCCAGAACAAACAATCCTAAAATTTGTGTGGAACCAGAAAATACCCAGAATCGCTAAGGAAATCTTGAAAAAGAAAAACAAAGCTGGGGGCATCACGTTCCCTGATTTCAAGCTTTACTACAAAGCTGTGATCACCACGACAGCATGGTACTGTCACAAAAACAGACATGTAGACCAATGGAACAGAATGGAGAGTCCAGATAGGGACCTTCAACTCTATGGCCAAATAATCTTTGACAAAGCAGGAAAAAATATCCAGTGGAAAAAAGACAGTCTCTTCAATAATGTTGCTGGAAAAATTAGAAGCTTTGTATAGAAGAATCAAACTCGACCATTCTCTCACACCATGCACAAAGATAAACTCGAAATGGATGAAAGACCTCAGCGTGAGGCAGGAATCCATCAGAATCCTAGAGAAGAATACAGGCAGTAACCTCTTCGACATTGGCCACAGCAACTTCTTTCAAGACAGGTCTCCTCAGGTACCTGTATGGCTCAGTGGGTTAAAGCCTCTGCCTTCGGCTCAGGTCATGATCCCAGGGTCCTGAGATCGAGCCCCACATCGGGCTCCCTGCTCGGCTAGGATCCTGCTTCTCCCTCTCCTGCTCCCCCTGCTTATGCTCTCCCCCCACCCCCCGCCAAATAAATAAATAAATAAAATCTTAAAAAAAAAATAGAACAAACATGCCAATGAAAACGCAGTTTCTTCNTGAAAATGAACTTTTGGGACTTCATCAAGATAAAAAGCTTCTGTATAGTATCCCAAATTTTTGAGGTGCTGCCAAGAAACTGGTTTCTACCTCTCCTGTCTCAGAGTGCTAGTGGAATGCTACATACACTAGATCTATGGAACCTGTAAAAAACAAAGGCAAGAACAGACCCAAACTTATTTTTAGAGGTCAGCATTACCCTGATGCAAAGTCAGACAAAGGCACTATAAGGAAACTACTAACCAATATCCATGATGAATATAGATGCAAAAATCTTCAAAGAAGTAGTAGCAAACTGAATTAAACAGCATATTAAAAGATTCATGGGCACCTGGGTGGCTCAGTGGGTTAAAGCCTCTGCCTTTGGCTCAGGTCATGATCTCAGGGTCCTGGGATTGAGGCCCACATCAGGCTCTCAGTTCAGTAGGGAGCCTCCTTCCTCCTCTCTCTCTGCCTGCCTTTCTGCCTACTTGTGATCTCTCTCTATCTGTCAAATAAATAAATAAAATCTTAAAAAAAAAGATTCATATATTGTGACCAAGTCAGATTTTTCCTGGGATGCATGGTTGCTTTTTGGGGGGGGAGAGTTCTAAATATCCTAATTTTTTAATTTTTTTTTCTTTTAAATTTTTATTTAAATTGCAATTAGCATACAGTGTAATATTAGTTTAGAGTATACAGTTTAGTGAGTGAATACTTGCAACACCTAGTGATCATCACAAGTGCACTTGTTAATCCCCATCACCTATTGAAACCATTCCCTGAGGGCCTCCCTTCTGGTAATCATCAGTTGTTCTCTATAGTTAAGAGCCTGTTTCTTGGTTTGCCACTCTCTTATTTGCCCTATGAAAATCAATTTGTGTAAGAGAGCACATTAAAACAATAAAGGATAAAAATATCATATAACTTCACTCACATGTATAGTTTAAGAAACTAAATGAACAAAGAAGAAAGAGACAAACCAGAATAATAGACTCTTAATTATAGAGAACAAACTAATGGCTACAAGAGGGGGGTAGATTGTGGAATGTGTAAAATAAGTGACAGGGGATTAAGAGTACACTTATGATAAGCATTGAGGAATGTATAGAATTGGTGAATCACTATATTATACACTGAAACTAACACAACACTGTATGTTAACTATATTGGATGAAATAAAAAATAAATTAAAAAAAATCACATGACTATCTTAATAGATGCAGAGAAAGCATTTGGCAAAATTCAGCACACCTGCATGAGAAATACCCTCAGCAAATTAGGAATAGGAGTATAGTACCTGAACACGATAAAGGCCATATATGAAAAGTCAACAACTAAATTATACTTAGTGGAAAAAAACGAAAGTTTTTCCATTAAGATGAGGAGGAACAAGGCAAGGATGCTCACTTGCAACATTTCTATTCAATGTGGTACTGGAAGTTCCAGCCAGAAAAATTAGGCAAGAAAAAGAAATAGAAAATATCCAAATAATATTTGCAGGTAACGTGTTCTTATATACAGAAAACCCTAAATACTACACTCACTCACACACACACACACACACACACACACACGCACACACACACACACACACACACGCACACATACACATGCACACACGCACACAGTTCTATAGTAAATAAAATCAGTAAAGTTTCAGGATACAAAAATATGCTATGTTTCTATACACTAATGATAAACTATTTGAAAAAATATGAAAATAAATCATTTGCAGTAGCACCAAAAAAGAATAAAATATTTGGGAATAAACTTAACTAAGGACATAAAACAAACTGACAGCTACCAAACATGAATGAAAGAAATTAAGTAAGACAAAAACAACTGAAAAAAATCCCGTTTTCTTTTCTTTTCTTTTCTTTTTTTTCTGGGACTGAACCCTGCATTGGGCTCCCTGCTCTTCACGAAGCCTGCTGTTTCTCTCTGTCAAATAAATAAATAAAATCTTAAAAAAAATGGACCATCCATTCTCTCTTTGACAGAGAGAAACACAGCGAGAGAGGGACACACAAACAGCTGGAGTGAAAGAGGGAGAAGCAGGCTTCGTGCAGAGCAGGGAGCCCAATGCAGAGTTCAGTCCCAGGACCCTGGGATCATGACCTGAGCTAAAGGCAGACACTTAATGATTGAGCCACCCAGGCACCCAGAAAATCCCATTTTCATGGTTTAGAAGAATTAATGTTAAAATGCCCATACTACTCAAAGCAATCTACAGATTCAGTGCAATCCCTACCAAAGTGTCAATGGCATTTTTTACATGTATCAGAAAAAAACTCCAGAATTCATGTGGAACCACAAATGACTATGAATACCCAAAAATTCTTAAGGACACATCTGAAAGCCTCACTCTTCCTTGTTCAAAATATATTACAGGGCACCTGGGTGGCTCAGTGGGTTAAAGCCTCTGCTTTCGGCTCAGGTCATGATCTCAGGGTCCTGGGATCGAGGCCCGCATCGGGCTGTCTGCTCAGCAGGGAGCCTGCTTCCCCCTCTCTCTCTGCCTGCCTCTCTACCTCCTTGTGATCTCTCTCCCTCTGTGAAATAAATAAATAAAATATTTTAAAAAACAAAAAATATATTACAAAGCTACAATTAGAGCTTGTGTTGTGTTCTTACCAAAATGAGATAATAATTATAAAAACTAAAGATAAAAATATTGTTGAGAAATGAACACTTAAATATCTTTGAAGCTTTTGACTGTTTCAGGATATCAGAAAGCATAAAAAACAAGATCCATCTATATGCTGCCTACAAGAGATTAATTTTAGACCTAACTACAACTGCAGATTGAAAGTGAGGGGATGGAGAAATATTTATTATGCAAATGGACATCAAAAGAAAGCCAGAACAGTAATACTTATACTGGACAAACTAGACATTAAAACAAAGACTGCAATAAGAGATGAAGAAGTGCACTGCATCATAATAAAGAGGACAGTCCAACAGGAAGATCTAACAATTATAAATATTTATGCACCCAACATTTATGCACCAAATATATACAAGTATTCATAATAAAAATAAAGGAACACATTGATTATAATATAATAATAGTAGAGGACTTTAATATTTCACTTACATCAATGGACAGATTATCTACACAGAAAATCAACAAGGAAACAATGGCTTTGAATGACACATCGGACCCGATGAACTTAACAGATATATCCAGTACATCCCGTCCTAAAGCAGCATAATACAAATTCTTTTCAAGTGCACATGAGACAGTCTCCAGAATTGATCATATATTAGGTCATAAGTAAGGCCCCAACAAATACAAAAAATTCAGATCATATGCATATTTTTTGAAAGCAACACTATGTAACTCGAAGTCAATCAGAAAAAATCTAGAAAGACAACAAATATATAGAAGGTAAACAACATGCTACTAAACAATGGTTGGGTTAACCAGGAAATTAAAACAACAACCGCAAAATACATGGAAACAAGTGTAAATGAAAATACAATGGTCCAAAAACCATTGGGATGGAGCAAAAGCTGTCATAAGAGGGAAGTATATAACAATACAGGCCCACATCAAGAAGCAAGAAAAATCTCAAGTGAACAGCATAACTTTATACCTACAGGAACTAGACAAAGACAACAAATGATGCTTGAATCTAGCAAATGGAAAGAAATAATAAAGATTAGAGCAGAAAAAAAAAGAACAGATCAAGGCAACTAGGAGCTGATTCTTTGAAAAATTTAATAAAATTGTAAAACCCCTAGCCAAATTTATCAAAAAAAGAGAGAAAATACCCAAATACACTAAATAACCCATGATCAATGAGAAATAACAACCAACAACACAGAAAAACACACAATTATGAGAATATTATGAAAACCTATATGCCAACAAATGAACATCTAGGAAGTAATAGACAAATTCCTGGAAGCAAACTACCAAAAGTGAAACAGGAAGAAATAGAAAATTTAAACTGATAACCAGCAAAAATAAATTGGATCAGGAATAAAAAATCTCCTAACATAAAAAAGTCCAGGGCCAGATGGCTTCACAGGTGAATTCTGCCACTTTTTTCTACCAAATATTTAAAAAAGAGTTAATACCTATTCTTCCAAAACTATTCTAAAAAATAGAAAAGGAAGGAAAACTTACTTCTGAATTCATTCTATGAAGCTAGCATTACCACAATACCAAACCAGATAGACTCCCACTAAAAAAGAGAACTACAGGCCAATATCTCTGAAGAAAATGAATGCAAAAATTCTCAATAAAATATTAGTTAACCAAACCCACAATTAATTAAACCCATAATGAATTAAAAGATTCATTCACTACAATCAATTGGGATATATTCCTGGGTTGCAAGGTGGATCAATATTTGCAAGTCAATCAGTGATTCACCACCTTAATAAAAGGAAGGATAAGAGCCATATGATCATTTCAATAGATTCAGAAAAATCATTTGACAAAGTACATTACTTCATGCTAAAAACCCTCAACAAAGTAGGTTTAGAGGAAGGATACCACAATATAATAAAGGCTGTATATGACAAACACACAGCTAATATCATCCTCAGTGAGGAAAAATAGTGCTTTTCCTTTATGGTCAGGAACAAGACAGGGATGTCCACTCTCACCACTGCTATTTAACATAGCACTGGAATTTTTAACCACAACAAACAATGAAAAGAAATAAAAGGAATCCCTTTGTCCCTCTGCCACTCCCCCTGCTTGTGTATTCTCTCTCTTAACTGAATAAATAAAACCTTTTAAAAAATCTCAAAAAAAAAGGAGTGAACACACCTCAACATAATAAAGGCAATATATAAAAATCCCACAGGTAAATTCATCCTCAATTGGTAAACACTGAGAGTCAAGGAAATTTAATTTAAATTTAATTTTTCAAGGAAAAATTAAAACTTTCACTATTTGCAGATGACATGATACTCTATATAGAAAAACTGAAAGACTCCAGCAAAAAACTTCTATACTGATAAACAACTTGAATAAAGTAGTAGGATATAGAATAAACATATGTGGTTTCATTCCATTTCTCTATACCAGTAATGAAGCAGCAGAAAGAGCAATTAAGGAATAAACCCTATTTACAACTTTGCAAAACACAATAAGATACTTAGGAATAAACCTAACCAAAGAGATGAGAGACCTGTACTCTGAAAACCAGAAAACACTGATGAAAGAAATTGAAGAGGACACAAAGAAATGGAAAAACATTCCATGCTCGTGGGATGGAAGAAAAATATTAAAATATCTGTACTACCCAAACCAATCTACACATTTAATGCAATACTTATTAAAGTACCACCAGCCTTTTTCACAGAGCTAGAACAAATAATCTTAAAATTAGCATGGAACCCCAAAAGGCACCAAATAGTGAAAGTAATCCTGAAAAAGAAAAACAAAGCTGGAGGCATCCCATTTCTGGACTTCAAGTGAAATTACAGGCTGTAGTGATCAAAATAGAATGGTACTGGCACAAAAATAGATACATAGACCGATGAGACTGAATAAAACACACAGAAATGAACCCACAAGTGTACAGTCAATTAATCTTTGACAAAGCAGGAAAGAATATCCGATAGGAAAAAGACAGTCTCTTCAACAAATTGTGGGAAAACTGGACAGCAACATGCAAAGGGATGGAACTGGCCCAGTATCTTACACCATACACAAAAATAAATAGAAAATTGATTAAAGAGTGAAATATGATATCTGAAACCATTAAAATCCTAGAGAAGAACAGAGGCAGTACCCTCTTTGACTTTGGCTGTAGCAACTTCTTACTTGATATGTCTCCCAAGACGGGGGAAACAAAAGCAAAATTGTTGGGATGTCATCAAAATAAAAAGCTTCTGCACAGTGCAAGGCACAATGAACAAAACTAAAAAGCAATCCACAGAATGGTAGATGATTTTTTCAAATGACTTATCTGATAAAGGGTTAGTATACAAAATACATAAAGAATTTATAAAACTCAACACCCAAAAAATGAATAGTCCAATTAAAATATTGGCAGAAGACATGAATAGACATTTTTCCAAGGAAGATATCCAGATAGCCAATAGACACATGAAAAGATGCTCAACATCGCACCTCATCAGGGAAATAGAAATAAAAACTACAATGAGATATAATCTCACACCTGCCAAAATGGCTAAAATCAACAGAACAATAAACAGGTGTTGGATTAGGATGTGGAAAAAGTGGAACAGTCCTGCACCATTGGTGGGAATGCAATCCGGCATAACCACTCTAGAAAACAGTATGGAGATTTCTCAAAAAGTTAAAAATAGAACTACCCTATGAACCAGCAATTGCACTACTAGGTATTTACCCAAAGGATGCAAAAATAGTAATTCAAAGGGATACATGCACCCTGATGTTTGTAGCAGCATTATCTCCAAAAGCCAAATTATGGATACAGTCAATTGTCCATTCACTGATGAATGTATAAAGCAGAAGTGACACACACACTCACTCACTCACACACACAGGAATATTACTCAGCCATAAAAAAAAGAATGAAACCTTGGCATTTGCAATGACATGGGTAGAGCTAAAAAGTATTACTCTCAGGGAAATAAGTCAGTCATAAAAAGAAAAATGCAACATAATATCACTCATATGTGGAATATAAGAATTAAAACAAAGGATTGGGGTGCCTGCGTGGCTCAGTTGGTTAAGTGTCTGCCTTTGGCTCAGATCATAATGTTGGGGTCCTGGGATCCAGTCCACATCAGGATCCCTGCTCGGTTGTGAGTCTGCTTCTCCCTCTCCCTCTGCTACTCTCCTGTCAAATAAATAAATAAAATCTTAAAAAAAATAAAGCAGGAAAGAATATCCAATGGGAAAAAGACAGTGAGGCTCCCTGTTCAGTGGGGAGCCTGCTTCTCCCTCTGCCTCTCCTCTCGCTGGCTCACTCTCTCTCAAATAAATAGATAAAAATCTTTAAAAAACAAAACAAAACAAAAAAGATTAAAACAAAAGATGATAGGGAAAAGAAAGAGAGGCAAACCAAGAGTCAGACTCTTTACTATAGACAACAAACTGATGGTTGCCAGAAGGGAGGTAGTTGGGGAGATGGATTAAATCTGTGATGGAGATTAAGGACTGCACATGTGATGAGCACCGAGTGTTGTATGGAATTGTTGAATCATTAAATTGTACACCTGAAACTAATATTGCACTGTATTGAAACTAACAAATTTAAATCAAAACTTTAAAAAAAATTGAGTGTTTAGTCTTGTTTGGTTTCATATGGAGTAAATTAGTAAATCAGTTGTTTAATTTAACATGTAAAAATAAAGCATTCTGAGTTAAGATCATAAATCCAAAGACTAAAGTTTTACAATGCTCTTCCATGCACACTAGAGCATAGTATTAGTTGCCTCTTGCATAGTCTATTTTGTTATTATCTTTGGCGTGTCTTGAAAATGTAAAATTGAAGCTCTGTAGCATTCTAAAAATACCTATCCACATTTGGAAATATATATGAATATGTGTATAGAGATATGTGTGATTGTATATGTGTCTCATTATTCAGGTCCTAGGTTGAATGTCACCACATTCGGAAGAGATTTTTTTAACTGTCTTATATAAAAAAAAAACTCTTCTCTAGCCCTACTCACTCTCTATTCTGCTACCCTATTTAATTTTCTTTGTAGCACATAACCTTAGTCCAAAGTAGCATATTTATTGGTTTACTTGATCTTTATCATCATCAGATTTTAAACTCCATCATTATGAACTTTGTATATCTATTGGTCACAGTGTATCACTTAATATTAGTTGTATTAATCACATTTATTATAATGAGCCACCTATCATATACTGGACCTACATTGCTCACCAGGTGGAATCTGAAATTTTTAAAGTTAGTCATTTAGGGGCTCCTGGGTGTCTCAGTTGGTTAAGCATCTAACTCTTGATCCCTGGGTTATGAGTTCAAGCCCCATATTGGGTTCCATACCTAGCATGGAGCCCACTTAATAAAAGTTAATCATCTAGACAGGGGTCATTTGAATATTAAATTTAAAGAGGTCACTTGAACATGGGATTCATGGATTCAAATAGGCATGTGGTTCATTGTTAATACTTTGGGCTTTTTAGATTTAAAATCATGTCCCACTGCTCATTATCTATAAATTTAAGCAACATACTTATCCTCTTTGAACATTGATTCCCAAATCTGTACAAATTCAAATATTATGTACCACCCTTGGTTATTTTGAAATGTAAATGAAATAAATTTGAACATGCTTAGTAATGCCATATATTATTTTTGTTGATTTTTTTGTTTTGTTTTGTTTACTAATCATGGTTTTGGATTAGAGTCCAGGTTATTTATTTAGTTTTCTTTTTTATTAAGTTTTTATATTAATTCCAGTATAGTTAACATACAGTATTATATTAATTTGAGGTGTACAGTATAGTGATTCTATAATTCCATTAATTACCTAGTGCTCATCACGACAAGTGCACTCCTTAATCCCCATCACCTATTTTACCCATCCCAGCAATCAACACATTTTGGATAAACATCAGTTTGTTGTTTATATTTAGAAATTTGTTTCTGTTTTTTTATTATTCCTTTGATTCCTTATTTTGTTCCTTATATTCCATATATGAGTGAAATTATATGGTATTTGTCTTTCTATGAATGACTTTTTTCACTAAGCAATATACTCTCTTGCTTCATCCATGTTGTTGCAAATAGCAAGATTTCATTCATTTTATGGGTGAATAATATTCTGTTTAATATATATATATAACACCTCTTCTTTATCCATTCATTTATCCATAGACACATGGGTTGCTTCCATATCTCGTGTATTGTAAATAATGCTGCAATAAGCATAGGGATACACGTATCCCTTTGAATTAATGTTTTTGTATTTTAGGGATAAATACCCAGTAAGACAATTACTGAATTGTAGGGTAATATTTTTTTCTTATTTTGGAATATTATGTAGCCAGTTTATTATTTTTGATGGTTAATGATATGGAAAAATGCTCATGACATAATGTTGTTTGAAAAGAATGAACAACGAAATTATATATACAATATGAACTCAATTTATACACACACACAAAGCAAGCAATGCAGAATGTTAGCTGTGGTTTTCATTTGGTGGTAGGGTAATAAATGATTTAAAATTTTTTTAGAGACTTTTCTATATTTTTAAAATTCTCTACAGTGAATTTGTTACTGAATTGTAGGGTAGTTTTAATTTTAACTTTGAGGAATTCCATACTGTTTTCCACAGTAGCTGCACCAGTTTTCATTCCCACCAACAGCAGACAGATGTTTCTTTTACTCCACATCTTGCCAACACTCGTTACCTGTGTTTTGGATTTTATCTATTCTAACACGTGTGAGGTGATATCTCAGTGTAGTTTTTATTTGCATTTCTGTGATGCTGAGTGATGTTGAGCATCTTTTTATATAATTGTTGACTATCAGGAAGTCTTCTTCAGATAGATGTCTGTTCATTTCTCTTGCCTATATTTTAATTAGATTATTTTTTGAGTGTTGAATTGTATCACTGCTTTATATATTTGGATACTAATGTTTTATCAGATAAGTCATTTCCAAATATCTTCTCTCAGTCAGCAAGTTGTCTTTTATTTCTGTTGATTGTTTCCTTCACTGTGTGGGAATTTTCTATTTTGATGTAGTCTCAGTACTTTATTTTTGCCTTTATTTTCCTTACCTTAGGAGATATATTTAGAAAAATGATGCTATGACCAATGTCAGAGACATTACTACTTGTGTTATCTTCAAGGATTTGAATGGTTTCAGGTCTCACATTTAGGTCTTTAATTCATGTTCAGTTTGTTTTTTGTGTGGCATAAGAAAGCAGTCCAGTTTCATTCTTTTGTGTGTAGCTGATCAGTTTATGTAACACATTTGCTGAAGAGACTGTCTTTTTCTCATTGGATTTTCTTTCTTGCTTTTTTGAAAATTAATTGATCATAGAGTTGTGGGTTCATTTCTGAGTTTTCTATTCTGTTCCATTGATCTATGTGTCTGTTTTTTTCTGCCAGCACATACTATTTTGACTATTACAGCTTTGTAATATAACTGTAATACCTCTGGAATTGTGATACCTCTGGCTTGCTTTCATGTTTCAAGATTGCTTTGGCTATGCAGGGTCCTTTGTGGTTCCCTACAAATTTTAGGATTCTTTGTTCTAGTTCAGTGAAAAATGCTGTTGGTATTTTGATAGGGATTGCATTAAATGTTTTTGTTGCTTGGGTGGTATAGACATTTTAACAGTATTTATTCTTCCAATCCATGAGCATGGAATGTCTTTCCAATTCATTGCCATTTTTCAATTTCTTTCTTCACTGTTTTGTAGTTTTCAGAGAACAGATTTTTTCCTTCTTTATTTAGGTTTATTCCTAGGTATCTTATGGTTTTTCACGCAATTGAAAATAAGATTGATTCCTTGATTTCTCTTTCTCCTGCTCCATTATTGGTGTACAGAAATGCAATTGAATTCTATACATTGATTTTGTATCCTTCAACTTTAATACCAGTTTTTTGGTGGAGTCTGTCTCATTTTCTACATAGTGCATAATGTCATATGCAAATAGTGAAAGTTTGACTTCTTCCTTGGTGATTGGATGCCTTTTATTTCTTTTTGTTGTCTGATTGCTGAAGCTAAGACTTCCAGTACTGTGTTAATTAACAGTGGTGAGAGTAGACATCCCTGTTGTGTTCCTCACTATAGGGAAAACTCTCAGTTGTTTCCCATTGAGGATGATATTAGTTCTGCATTTGTCATATATGGCCAAATCTACTTTGTTGAGGACTTTTGTAATCAATGGATGCTGTACATTTTCAAACGCTTTTTCTGGATCTACTGAAATGATCATATGGTTTTTATCCTTACTCTTATTGATGAGATGTATCACACTGATTGATTAGCAAATATTAAATCACCCTTGTAACCCAGGAATAAATCCTATGTGCTCTGTGATGAATGATTTTTTTAACTTATTCTAGGATTCCGTTTGCTAGTGTTTTGTATACAATTATTACCTCTAGGTCTATCACATATTGGCCTGTAATTCTCCATTTTTGTTGTTGTCTTTTCTGGTTTTGGTATCATGGTAATGCTGACTTCGTAGAAATAATTTGGAAGTTCCTTTTCTGTTTTTTGGAATATTTTGAGAAAAATAGGCATTCAGTTATGTTTGGTAGAATTCTCCTGTGAAACCATCTAGTCCTGGACTTTTGTTTATTGAGAATGTTTTGAGGACTGATTAAATTTCCTTACTGGTAATTGGTCTATTCAAATTTTGTATTTTTTCCTGCTTCAGTTTTGGTAGGTTATACGTTTAAAGGTTTATCTATTTCTTCTAGGTTGTCCAGTTTGATGGCATAAAATTTTTATAATATTCTCTTATAATTATTTGTATTTCTGTAGCATTGGTCATTATTTCTCCTCTCTCATTTGTAATTTTGTTTGAATATTTTTTTCTCTCTCTTTTTTTTCTTGATGGTTCTACCTAGAGGTTGATCAGGGTTCCCCCCCGCCAAAGAACCAGTTCCTGGCTCCACTGATCTCTTCTATTGTTTCTTTAGTTTGTATATCATTTATTTCCTTCCTTGCACTAGTTTGGGGTTCTGTTTGTTGTTGTTCTAGCTCCTTCAGGTGAAACTTTAGTTTGCTTTTTTTTTGAGATTTTTTTTGCTTCTCAATGTAAGCCTATATTACTATAAGCTTACTTCTAAGAACCACTTTTGCTGCAACCCAAATATTCTGGAAATTTGTATCTTCATTTTCATTCCTTTCCATGTACATTTTTATTTGTTCTTTGATTTCTTGTTCCACCCTTTGTAGTTTAGTAGCATGTCATTTAACCTCCATATATTTGTGGTCTTTTTGGAATTTGTCTTTTCAACAAATGGTGTTGGGAAAACTGGACAGCTACCTGCAAAAGAATGAAACTGGGCCCCTTTCTTCACCATACACAAAAACTATATTCAAAATGCTTAGAAGACCTAAATGTGAAACCTGAGCGTATAAAAATCTTAGAAGAGAGCAGAGGCAGTAACTTCTTTGATATTGGTTGTAGCACCTTCTTTGTAGATAAGTCTCTTGAGATAAGGGAAAGAAAAGAAAAAAAATAGACTATTCAGACTTCATAAAAATAAAACACTTCTGCACAGCAAAGAAAACAATCAATAAAACTAAAAGGCAGCCAATGAAATGGGAGAAGATATGGGCAAATGACATATTTGATAAAGGTTTACCATCCAAAATATGTAAAGAACTTATAAAACTGAACATCAAAAAACCAAATAATCCAGTTAAAAATGGGCAGAACACATGAATAGACATTTTTCCAAAGAAGGCATACAAATGGCTAACAGAAACATGAAAATATGCTCAATATCCTCTTCACCAGGGAACTGCAAATCAAAACTACAACAAGATATCACCTCACAGCTCTCAGAATGGGTAAAATTAACACAGAAAAGAACAGATTTTGGCGAGGATGTGGAGAAAGGTGAACCCTCTTACACTTTTGGGAATGGAAACTTGTGCAGGCACTCTGGCAAATATTACGGAAGTTCCCCCCAAAATCAAAAATAGAACTACATTATGATCCAGCAATTGCACCACTACGTATTTACCCCAAGGTACAAAAATACTGCTGAAAGGGTACATGCAAGATATGTTTATAGCAGTGATATCAACAAGAGCTAAATTAGGGAAACAGTTCAAATGTCTATTGACTGATGAATGGGGAAAGAAGATGTGATACGCGCGCGCACACACACTCACACACACACACACACACACACACACTGGATGGATGGGAGATGGAAATGAAATATGCTAGCTCTTTTGTTCCTGGAAGGGTCTCCTCATGATCTCTGCCTGTCTGGGCCATGCTCTGAGATGAATAAATCACTCTCCCTTTTGCTCCTGGCATTTTTCAAACTGCTAATCTTTTGCTGTATCTGCATGGGCTGTTTGTCATGCTCTGTCTTTAAGGACAGGGACTCTGCTTTCTAATACATTCCTTCCTCTCAGAGCCAAGCCCACTGAGTTTTAGAATTCCAAGTTTAAGTCCTACTGGTTGTAAGAACTCATGAAATTTGTCCCTTCTCACTTTCAAAGCCGAATGCTATGGGAATTCATCTTCCTTGTGCGGGCTTCTTGTGTGAATATCTGTTTTTTGCTCTCCTCTGCACTGCTGGTTCCTTTCCTGCTGTGGACAGCCACAGTCCATTTGCCTCCCAAACTATGCCTTCACCCTTCCTACATTATTTGATGTGGCCTCTTCTCAACCATTAGTTATGGAGGTGTTTTTTTTTTCCTGTCAGTCTTTAGATCATTTTCTGAGTTATTTATTCTGATGTGAGTGTTATCTAGTTGTGTCCATGGAACAAGGCAAACTTAGGGTTCTCCTACTACACCATCTTCCAGGATCCCCCCTGAATCAAATTCATTGAAAAAGGATTATAGTTGATATTTTATAACAGGTCGGCACCAATAGAAGAAGAAACAGTTTCTCAAAACAGGTTAATAACATTCCCTCATACTTTGTGAAACTATATAATCTGTCAGGCTCTCAATCCATAGTTCTGAAACAGGAAAACAATAGAAAAATATCAAAACAAGACCCTACAGTTATCAAATTGAGTCTCCAAGGAAGTGATAGTACATTTACAACAACTAACCATGCAATAGTCTTTAATCATTACAAAGTAAAAATATGGTTAAAAGACATCTCTAATTCAGTTAATGTCACTTTTGGAAGGCATTTCTTCTTTTCTGCTCATATCTGTTTAGGTGCCTTTTAAAAGTATTTAAAAATACACATTTTAAAATGTGAAAACTATGTCAAAAAGGAAGATATTGGTCTGGTCTGTAGGAGGTTGAAATTTCTCTCATGTAGAATATGTAGAAATTCTAGGAAAATTAAGTTGGACTAGTTCTATTTGTATATTTAAAACTTAAATGACTTCATCTAAATTTCTGGATCGGAATTAAGCTTTTCTAAAAAGGATAGCTAGATTATTGATAGAGTTTTATTTGAAATCTTAAAATTCTTGTTGCTTTATAGCTTTTTTATTTTTATAATATTTGCTATAGACCAAAGTTTTCAACTGAACTTATTTTTTGTGTTCACTTTTACATAAAATTAGTACAGGTAAAATGTCAATTCATTGAGTATAATTACATTAAAATTTTCATATAATATGTACGCAATATGCATGTTTTTACAACACAAAACCTAGTGGAAGATGTGTATGCTTCATTCTTTGCCTATTTAATTGCCTTTCCGTATTGAGAAAATGAATGATGCTATGCACTTTGCATGAGGGAAAGATCTCTTTTTTTTTACTTGGTTGTGAACTAATAGTTAATTCTTCTTACACTTTCTACCTTACACACCTTTTTTTTATTTTTATTTTTATTTTTTTTATTTTTTTTTTAGATTTTATTTTATTTAGTTATTTCACAGAGGGAGAGAGATCACAAGGAGGCAGAGAGGCAGGCAGAGAGAGAGAGGGGGAAGCAGGCTCCCCGCTGAGCAGGGAGCCCGATGCGGGCCTCGATCCCAGGACCCTGAGATCATGACCTGAGCCGAAAGCAGAGGCATTAACCCACTGAGCCACCCAGGCGCCCCACACCTTTTTTTTAACTTCTCATTCAAACTAAAGTACTTACTCAAGAAAGTTGGAAGATAAATCTAGCTAAATTTATAAATACTTACATGATCCCTCCTTTCTCCCTTTTTAAAATTTTTTGATTTAATTCTAGTTCATTTACATACAGTACTATATTAGTTACTGCTGTACAATATAGTGATTCAACACTTTCATACATCACCCTGTGCTCATCAGGACAAGTGTACTTCTTAAACCCTATCATCTATTCAACCCTTCCCTCCACCCACCTTCTTTCTGGTAACCATGTTTGTTCTCTATAATTAAGAATCTGGCTCTTGGTTTCACTCTCTCTTTCCCTAATTTTTTCCCTTTGCTTGTTTGCATTGTTTCTTAAATTCCACATGAATGAAATCCTATGGTATTTGTCTTTCTCTGACTGACTTACTTTGCTCAGCTTTATGCTCCCTAGTTCCATCTGTGTGATTGCAAGTGGTAAAATTTCATTCTTCTTTATGGCTGAATAATATTCATTGTATATATAGGCCACATCTTTATTCATTCATCAGTTGTTCGACACTTGGGCTGCTTCCATATCTTGGCTATTATTAATATTGCTGCTATAAGCATAGGGGTGCATGTGTCCCTTTGAATTAATGCTGTCTTCTTTGGATATATACCTGGTAGTGTAATTGCTGGATCGTAGGTTACTTCTACTTTTAAAATTCTGATGAACCTCCATACTGTTCTATACAGTAGCTGCACCATCTTGCATTCCCACCAGTAGTGCACAAATGTTCCTTTTTCTCCACATTTCCACCAACACCTGTTGTTTCTTTTGTTTTTTATTTTAACCATTATGACAGGTAAGAAGTGATATCTCATTGTATTTTTGGTTTGCATTTCCCTGATGATAATTGTCAATCTTCAAGAATGCAGGAAAGAGGGTCCCTGGTTGGCTAACTCAGTTAAGCATCTGCCTTTGGCTCGGGTCCTGATCTCAGGGTCCTGGGATCAAGCTCACATCAGGCTCCTTGCTCAGCTGGGATTCTGTTTCTCCCTCTCCCTCTGCTGCTCTCTCTCTCTCTCTCTCTCTCTCTCTCTCTCTCTCTCTGTCAAATAAATAAAAAAAAGTTTTTAAAAAAAATCAGGAAAGAATATCCAATGTGAAAAATACAATTTCCAGTCCAGACTTTTCTCCAGTCCAGAAAACTGGACAACAACGTGCAAAAGAATGAAGCTTGACCATAGTTTTACACCATACACACAAAAAAACATCAAATGAATTAAAGACCTAAGTGTGAGATCTGAAACCATAAAAATCCTAGAAGAGAACACAAGCAGTAACTTCTTTGACATTAGACATAACAACTTTCTAAAAATGTCTCTACATCAAAATAAAAAAAGATTCTTCACAGTGAAGGAAGCAATCAACAAAACTAATAGGCAACCTATGGAATGAGAGAAGGTATTTGCACATGGATGTATTTGATAAAGTGTTAGTATCCAAAATATATAAAGAATTTATAAAATTCAACACCCAAAACCTAAATAATCTAATTTAAAATAGGGAGAAAACATGAACAGACATTTCTGCAAAGAAGATATATGGATGGCCAACAGACACATGCTTTCTCCTTTTCATTCAGTTCTTTTTTTTTTTAGGGAAGTGATCAAAGAAAAAATCATATATATTATGCTACTTCATTCAGGCATACAATTAAATCCAGTGCCATACATTATTGCAAACTGACTAGCAAAACATACCCAAAGAATGTATGTAGCACATGGAATAGAACAGTTTTTTGACCTAATAGAAGATTAAATAAAATTCATTCAGTTCTTAATTGCTATATTCATATCTTGCTTCCATAATATGGGAACACAATAGACTGTAATACATTTTAATAAAATCCTTATACTCATTCATTGATTCATTTATTCAGTTATTCATTCAAGAAATATTTATTTGAAGCTCCTGCTGTTTCAGGCATTGATCTAGGCATTTAGTATATATCGAGAACCACATAAACAAAGATCCATGCCTTTGTGGATCTTACTTTGTATTTAGGGGATATATACAGTAAACAGATAAGGAAATTATATATCAGAAGGAAATTACATATCAGAAGCTTTTAAGTACCATGGAGGAAAACAAAACAAAACAAAACAAAGAAACAACAACAACAAAAAAGTAAAGGGCATCACAAGGGCTGAGAGGTGAGGGAAACAGGTTCTAGTATTAAATAAGCCTCATTGAAGGGGAAGATTTACCAGTATGCCATATTGATATTTGATCACTTCATTACCCAAAAGGCTTTGCCTTTGTAATTCCAGCAACACTACTGTGGAATTCCTTTAGAGTTAGCTGTAATAAAATCTAGGGTTTTAAAAAAAACATAACATATTACTTATATATGAATTTTTGGCCATTTAATGCTTATATGTTAGATTTTGCCTTGATAATTGGAATATATAGTTATATTTCTTTTCTCCATGATATTTGAAATATAAGTGCCTCTGTTTGGCATCTGTATTCTTTAGCACTTTTATAGTTTCTTTCTTGTCCCTCTTCTGTTTGATGCAGCTACTGTGGCTCCTTATTGCCTGTGGAATCTAATAAAAACTTACTATGTCAGTAGAGTCCACTATTTTCTTGTCTCAACTTGCCTTTTTAAATTTATCTTTCAATGGATGTTGTTGCCTCCTTTGTTCACTTGAGCATATACATTATGTTGTCTGGTTTCTTTGCTTTCACTTTTACTATTCTTTCTCTCTTATCTCTCTCTAATTGAATCTTACTCATATCTCAAGACTCAACTCATAGTCCACTCCAGTGACCTACATTGCCCACCTTCCATCTGAAATTCTATAATGCATACAATTTTTGTGATACAATTCAGCCTTTAGTCCCATTTAGTTTTCAACTTCTGTTTGTTTATTCTGTCTCCCAAGCAAGTCTTTCTCCTATCACCTACAATACTTAATAATAAAGTTATTAGCCTTTACCTGTAAACATATTGAAATGAATTGGCAGTGTATTAAGTACAATATTCTCTATATGAGGACCTTAGGTGGACTGTTTTGACTTCATTAATCAACCAGTTATTGGACAAAAATCAATTTCATTGTTTTTCAAAAACTGTGCTGATTGTTTCTAAATCTGTTGAGTGATACCATTGCTTATAAAAATACTAGAGATGTGACACAGCTCTGGTATTATGAAAACAGTAAGAAATGTATAAAATAAGATAAACAGGAAGTTTATATTTTAGTAACCCGAGGGTGTGTGCTTATGAAAGTATTTTTATAATTCAGATACTCTTTTTTTATTATCTGTTTTAAAATTTATTTATTTATTTATTTATTTATTTATTTATTTATTCTTTGCCCCAGGGGTACAGGTCTGTGAATCATCCAGCTTACATCTTTCACAGCATTTACCAAAGCACAAACTCTCCCCAATGTCCATAACCAATCCACCCTATCCCTACCCTCCCACCCCCCAGTAACCCTCAGTTTGTTTTGTGAGATTAGGAGTCTCTTATGGTTTGTCTCCTTCCCCATCCCATCTTGTTTTGATTTAAGAAATAAACTAGGGGTGCCTGTGTGGCTCAGTCATTAAGCATCTGCCTTCAACTCAGGTCATGGTCCCAGGGTCCTGGGATCGAGCCCCACATTGGGCTCCTTTGCTCAGCAAGGAGCCTGCTTCTCCCTCTGCCTATTCCCCCTCTGCATGTGCTCTCTGTCTGTCCAATAAATAAATTATTTAAAAAAGAAATTAACTAGATTAATCCACTTTTTGTCAGGAACTAGATGTTTAGAACAGTTACTTGTCAACTAAATTAATTAAGATAAGTTCTCTTTTATAGGGTTAACCCAAAATTAAGAATTATGGATGTTTTAAAAACATGATTAGCAGTGTAGTTTATTTAAAGGTACTTTAAAGAAGCACAGTGTCTTTTCTTTTCTGTCCCAAATTAATGTACTGTCTTTTTTTCTGATTTAGTTGTGTGTACCTGAAAAAAAACAGATGCATCTTCTGTTGATTGTCATATAAAAATTCTGTGATAGTTTAAAATATTATGTCTTCATGATAGACATTTTAAATTTCTTACCTACATTAAATTAGCTTGTTTTTTAATTGTGATGAAGTCTAAATTTAGTTTGAAGAGCTTAGTTTACAGACATTGTATAGAGATATTGAAAAACTGGCTATCTTACTCCGTATTCCAGTACAATATGACTTAGCCTGCTTACTAAGTTTGTGGTTTATGGTTAATCTATTAGACAACAAAAATTTCTGTACTAAGGTATTTGGTATCCAGTCTATTTCAGTATATTCAAATTAGTAAAAAACTAAGATCAGTATTAAAACATTATCATGATTCAGTGAATTTAGAATTCTACATCTTTTTTGAGCATTAATTACTCTTTGTCCTTTATTAAAATATGGAGTATAGGTATGGATTTTTATCTTCTGATAGTGATAAAGCTCCCAAATGATAATTTTACAATATGTTCTTCTGGATTTTTTGTTGTTGTCGTTGTTTGTCCATTTTGTTTTGGAATTGGCAGTCTCAATATTATCAAAAGGAAACTTAACATTTTCCTCCCCCAGTTTTATTAAAATATAATTGGCATACCATAATGTATAAGTTCAAGGCATACAGCATGATGACTTGACTTACATCTACTGTAAGTTGATCACTACACTAAATTTAGTAAGCATCCATCATCTCATATAGATACAAAAGAAAAAAAACATTTTTTCCTTATGATAAGAACTCTTAGGATTTGTTCTGTCAACAATTTTCAAATATAATATACAGTATTAACTATAGTCATCATCTGTACATTCCACCCCTAGTAATTATTTATCTTATATCTGGAAGTTTGTACTTTTTGAGCTTCATCCAATCCCTCCTTCTTTTTATTTTTATATAGATAAAGTACAAAAGACATTCTACTTAACCCTTATTATTATGCATTAGTGTGTCTCACTTTGCTTATTTATTTTTTTTAAAGATTTTATTTATTCATTTGACATAGAGAGAGATTACAAGTAGGCAGAGAGGCAGGCAGAGAGAGAGGAGAGAGGAGGAAGCAGGCTCCCTGCTGAGCAGGGAGCCCGATGCGGGCCTCGATCCCAGGACCCTGAGATCATGACCTGAGCCGAAAGCAGAGGCTTTAACCCACTGAGCCACCCAGGCGCCCTCACTTTGCTTATTTAGATTAGAATTGCTGGATATTTCAAAGTAAAAAGTTATTGGAAAGTTTGACCAGAGTCTAACATTTTCTGTATGCAAATAGCAAGCACTATTATTGTCGGTTTTTGTTTTGTTTTGTTTTGTTTTGGCTAACACTATATTCAAAGGTGATTGGTAAAGTGAGTTAATTACTATGAATTTTCCCCAAGTCATATTGGAGCAAATAGCTCTAGACGTTTGTTTTTTTTTCCCCTCACTTTTCTTTTGTTTTTCTCTTCCTCTTTTCTTTTTTTTTAATTGCCTCAGGGGTACAGGTCTGTGAATCATCAGGCTTACACCCTTCACAGCACTCACCATAACACAAAAACGCCCCAGTGGCCATAACCCATCACCCTATCCCTACCCTCCCACCCCCCAGTAACCCTCAGTTTGTTTCATGAGATCAAGAGTATCTTATGGTTTGTCTTCTTCCTGATCCAATCTTGTATCATTATTTTTTCCTCTCTGCCCCCCATGACCCCCCACCCTATCCCTCAAATTCCTCATATCAGAGAGATCATAAGATAATTGTCTTCCTCTGAATGACTTATTTCACTCAGCATAACCCTCTAGTTCCATCCACGTCGTTGCAAATGGCAAGATTTCTTTTGATAGCTGCATAGTATTCCATTGTATATATATACCACCTCTTCTTTATCCATTCATCTGTTGATGGACATCTAGGTTCTTTCCATAGTTTGGCTATTGTGGACATTGCTGCTATAAACATTCAGGCGCACGTGCCCCTGAGGATCACTACCTTTGTATCTTTACGGTAAATACAGTAGTGCGATTGCTGGGTCATAGGGTAGCTCTATTTTCAACTTTTTGAGGAACCTCCGTACTGTTTTCCAGAGTGGCTGCACCAGCTTGCATTCCCACCAACAGTGTAGGAGGGTTCCCCGTTCTCTGCATCCTTGCCAACATCTGTCATTTAATGACTTGTTGATTTTAATTATCCTGACTGGTGTGAGGTAGCATATCACTGTGGTTTTAATTTGTATTTCCCTGATGCCGATTGATGTTGAGCACTTTCTCATGTGTCTTTTGGCCATTTGGATGTCTTCAGTGGAGAGATGTATGTTCATGTCTTCTGCCGATTTCTTGACTGGGTTATTTGTTTTATGGGTGTTGAGTTTGAGAAGGTCTTTATAGATTTTAGATACAAGCCCTTTATCTGATATGTCATTTGCAAATATCTTCTACCATTCTTTCAGTTGTGGACTGTTGACCATTCTGTCAGTGGTTTTGTTGACTATTTCCTTTGCTATGCAAAAGCTTTTCATCTTAATGAAGTCCCAGTAGTTCAATTTTGCTCTTGCTTCCCTTGCCTTTGATGATGTTCCTAGGAAGAAGTTGCTGTGGCTGAGGTTGAAGAGGTTGCTGCCTGTGTTCTCCTCAAGGATTTTGATGGATTCCTTTCTCACATTGAGGTCTTTTATCCATTTTGAGTCTATTTTTGTGTGTGGTGTGAGGAAGTGATCTAGTTTCATTTTTCTGCATATGGCTGTCCAGTTTTCCCAACACAATTTGTTGAAGAGACTGTCTTTTTCCCACTGGACATTCTTTCCTGCTTTGTCGAAGATTAGTTGACCATAGAGTTGAGGGTCCATTTTTGGGTTCTCTATTCTGTTCCACTGGTCTATGTGTCTGTTTTTGTGCCAGTACCATACTGTCTTGATGATGACGGCTTTGTAATAGAGCTTGAAATCTGGAATTGTGATGCCGCCAACTTTGCTTTTTTTTTTCAAACATTCTTTGGTTATTCGGGGTCTTCTCTGGTTCCATATAAATTTTAGGATTATTTGTTCCATTTCTTTGAAATAAATTGCTGGTATTTTGATGGGGATTGCATTAAATGTGTAGATTGCTCTAGGTAGCATAGACATTTTCACAATATTTATTCTACCCATCCATGAGCATGGAATGTTTTTCCACTTCTTTGTGTCTTCCTCAATTTCTTTCATGAGTACTTTATAGTTTTCTGAATACAGATTCCTTGCTTCTTTGGTTAGGTTTATTCCTAGGTATCTTATGGTTTTGGTGCAATTGTAAATGGGATTGAACTCTTTAATTTCTCTTTCTTCTGTTTTGTTGTTGGTATATAGAAATGCAACTGATTTCTGTGCATTGATTTTATATCCTGACACTTGACTGAATTCCTGTATGAGNTTGGTGCAATTGTAAATGGGATTGACTCCTTAATTTCTCTCTCTTCTGTTTTGTTGTTGGTATATAGAAATGCAACTTTCTGTGCATTGATTTTATATCCTGACACTACTGAATTCCTGTATGAGTTCTAGCAGTTTAGTTTTGGAGTGGAGTCCTTTGGGTT
>LNAC01001306.1:109189-138719 GCA_002007465.1 Ailurus styani
TACTGAATTCCTGTATGAGTTCTAGCAGTTTTGGAGTGGAGTCCTTTGGGTTTTCCACATAAAGTATCATATCATCTGCAAAGAGTGAGAGTTTGAATTCTTCTTTTCTGATTTGGATGCCTTTTATTTCTTTTTGTTGTCTGATTGCTGAGGCTAGGACTATGTTGAATAGCAGTGGTGATAGTGGACAGCCCTGCGGTGTTCCTGACTTTAGGGGAAAAGCTCTCAGTTCTTCTCCATTGAGAATGATATTCACTGTGGGTTTTTCATAGATTGCTTTGATGATATTGATGTATGTACCCTTTATGCCTACACTGTGAAGAGTTCTGATCAAGAAAGGGTGCTGTACTTTGTCAAATGCTTTTTCAGTATCTATTGAGATGATCATATTGTTCTTGCTCTTTCTTTTATTAATGTCTTGTATCACACTGATCGATTTGTGAATGTTAAACCAACCTTGCAGCCCAGGAATAAATCCCACTCGGTCATGGTGAATAATCCTTTTAATGTGTTATTGGATCCTATTAGCTAGTATTTTGTTGAGGATTTTTGCATCCATGTTCATCATTTGCCTGGTTTTGGGATCAAGGTAATGCTGGCTTCATAAAATGAGATTGGAAGTTTTCCTTCCATTTCTATTTTTTGGAACAGTTTCAAGAGAATAGGTATTGATTCTTCTTTAAATGTTTGGTAGGATTCCCCTGGGAAGCCGTCTGGCCCTGGGCTCCTGTTTGTTGGGAGATTTTTTTTTTAAAGATTTTATTAATTAATTTTATTAATCAGGTAGGCTAAGAGGCAGGCAGAGAGAGAGGAGGAAGCAGGTTCCCCGATGAGCAGAGAGCCCGATGCGGGCCTTGATTCCAGGACCCTGAGATCATGACCTGAGCCGAAGGCAGAGGCTGTAACCCACTGAGCCACCCAGGCGCCCTGTTGGGAGATTTTTGATAACTGCTTCAATCTCCTTACTGGTTATGGGTCTATTCAGGTTTTCTATGTCTTCCTGGTTCAGTTTTGGTAGTTTATATATCTCTAGGAATGCACCCAGTTCTTCCAGATTGTCGAATTTGCTGGTGTAGAGTTGCTCATAATATGTTCTTAAAATTGTTTGTATTTCTTTGGTGTTGGTTGTGATCGCTCCTCTTTCATTCATGATTTTATTAATTTGAGTCCTTTCTCTTTTCTTTTGGATGAGTCTGGCCAGGGGTTTATCAATCTTATTAATTGTTTCAAAGAACAAGCTCCTAGATTCGTTGATGTGTTCCACTGTTCTTCTGGTTTCTATTTCATTGATTTCTGCTCTCATCTTCATTATTTCTCTTCTCCTGTTGGGTGTAGGCTTCCTTTGCTGTTCTTTCTCTAGCTTTTGTAGGTGTAGAGTTAGGTTGTGTACTTGAGACCTTTCTTGTTTCTTGAGAAAGGCTTGTATTGCTATATACTTTCCTCTTAGGACTGCTTTTGCTGTNCTGCTTTTGCTGTGTCCCAAAGATTTTGAACAGTTATGTTTTCATTTTCATTTGTTTTCATGAATTTTTTAAATTCTTCTTTAATTTCCTGGTTGACCCATTCATTCCTTAGTAGGATGTTCTTTATCCTCCATGTATTTGAATTCTTACAACTTTCCTTTTGTGATTGAGCTCTAGTTTTAGAGCATTATCGTCTGAAAATATGCAGGGAATGATCCCAGTCTTTTGGTACTGGTTGAGACCTGATTTGTGACCCAGAATATGGTCTATTCTGGAGAATGTTCCATGTGCACTAGAGAAGAATATGTATTCTGTTGTTTTGTGATGAAATGTCCTGAATGTATCTGCGATGTCCAATTGGTCCAGGGTGTTATTTATTTCCTTTTTATTGATCTTTTGCTTAGAAGATCTGTCCATTTCAGTAAGGGGGGTGTTAAATTCCCCTACTTTTATTGTATTATTGTCAATGTGTTTCTTTGATGTTGTTATTAATTGGTTTATGTATTTGGCTGCTCCCATGTTAGGGACATAGATATTTACAATTGTTAGATCTTCTTGTTGGACAGATTCTTTAAGTATGATGTAGTGTCCTTCCTCATCTCTTATTATATTCTTTGGCTTAAAATCTAATTTATCTCATGTAAGAATTGCTACTCCAGCTTTCTTTTGATGTCCATTGGCATGGTAAATTGTTTTCCAGCCCCTCACTTTAAATCTGGAGGCGTCTTTGGGTCTAAAATGCATTTCTTGTAGACAGCATATCAATGGGTCTTGATTTTTTATCCATTCTGATACCCTGTGTCTTTTAGTTGGGGCATAGTCCATTCCCATTCAAGGTAACTATTAAGAGATATGAATTTAAAGCCATTGTATTGCCTGTAAGGTGACTGTTACTGTGTATTGTGTCTCCTCCTTTCTGGTCTATGTTTCTTTTAGGCTCTCTCTTTGCTTAGAGGACCCCTTTCAATATTTCCTGTAGGGCTGGATTGGTGTTTGCAAATTCCTTTAGTTTTTGTGTGTCCTGGAAGATTTTTATCTCTCCATGTATTTTCAGTGACAGCCTAGCTGGATATAATATTCATGGCTGCATATTTTTCTCGTTTAGTGCTCTGAATATATCATGCCAGACCCAGCCAGTTCTCTGTGGATAGGTCTGAAGTCAGTCTAATATTTCTACCATTGTATGTTATAGACCTCTTGTCCTGAGCTGCTTTCAGGATTTTCTCTTTGTCACTAAGACTTGTAAGTTTTACTATTAGATGGTGGAGTGTGGACCTATTTTTATTAATTTTGAGGAGAGTTCTCTGTGCCTCCTGGATTTTGATGCTCGTTCCCTTTGCCAAATTAGGGAAATTCTCTGCTATAATTTGCTGCAATATACCTTCTGCCCGTCACTCTCTCTTCTTCTTCTTCTTCTTCTTCTTCTTCTTCTTCTTCTTCTTCTTCTTCTTCTGGAATCCCAATTACTCTAATATTGCTTCATCTTATGGTATCACTTATCTTTTGAATCCCCTCATGTTCCAGTAGTTTTTTGTCTCTCTTTTCCTCAGCTTCTTTATTCTCTGTTATTTTGTCTTCAAAATCACTAATTCTGTCTTCTGCCTCATTTATCCTAGCAGTAAGAGCCTCCATTTTTGTTTGAACCTCATTAATGACTTTTTGATTTCAACTTGGTTAGATTTTTAGTTCTTTCCTTCCTCCAGAAAAGGTTTTTATTTTTCTGGAGAGGGATTCTTTATTATCTTCCATGCTTTTTTTGAGCCCAGCCAGCACCTTGATAATTGTCATTCTGCACTCTAGTTCTGTCATATTACTAATGTCTGCATTGATTAGGTCCCTAGCCATCGTTACTGCCTCTTGTTCTTTTGTGTGTGTGTGTGTGTGTGTGTGTTGATTTTTTCCGCCTTGTCATTTTGTGCAGGTAAGAGTAGATGGATGAGAGCACAAAATACTAAAGGGTAACAATGTCCCCAGAAAAATATACACTAACCTAATCAGAAGAGACCCAAAACTAGGGAGAGAAGAAAGAGGGAAAAAACCAAAAAACAAAAAAAGAAAAGAAAAACAAACAAACAAACAAAAAACAACCCTATATCTATATCTACATCTATATCTATATCTTTATCATCTATTTCTGTTTCTATATCTATCTCTGTCTCTGACTCTATATCTGTCTCTATCTCTATCTATTAGATTGGTGAATTGAACAGACCTTCTATTTATACAAAAACAATAAGATTAAATACAGTGAAGGGATAAAATATGAATATAACAATGAAAATTTTAAAAAAAGATTAAAAAGTTCGATAAGATATAATGGCTAAAAAAGTTAGAATAGGAAAGAGGAAAAGATTTAAAAGAAAAGAGGAAGAAAAAAATAAAATTCAAAGAATTTAACTTCGAATGACTAAAGGATCATGGGGAAAAAGCCATGAATTCTATGTGTTGCTCTCCCCTAGCTCTGGAGTTCCGCAATTCTCAGTGATAGGTGAATTTTGCCTTGGCTGGATGTTCTTGCTTATCTTCTGAGGGAGGGGCCTGTTGCTGCGATTCTCAAGTGTCTTTGCCCGAGATGGAATTGCACCGCCCTCACCAGGGGCTGGGCTAAGTAATCAGCTCGGGTTCACTCTCGGGAGCTTTTGTTCCCTGAATGCTTTCCGTACAGCTTTGGAAGACGGGAATGAAAATGGTGGCCTCCTAATCTCCGACCCAGGGGAGCCAAGAGTTCAGGGCCCCACTCCTCAGTGTGCCCTCAGAGAAAAGCAGTCAGTCCCTCCCGTCTCCCTCTTCTCCAGCCACACTCCAAGCTCACCCAGCCTGTGACCAAGCATTTGTATTTCTGGTGTGCGGCCCTGTTTGGAATCTCCAAACCCTGCAGACTCCTGCAGCACATTCCTGTGCTGCTCCTTCCAGAGGAGGAAGGAGGGGGTCTCTCCGATCCGCCACTTGTGGGGTATCCTCTCAAAGAGCAGTGGCCTGACTGTGCTTTGGATCACGGCCCAAGGTAACCCCGAGCTGAGAGACACCTTCTCAGCTTGGCTCCCATCTCTCCAGTTGGCTTCTCCTCTCTGATACCTGGGAGCTCTGTCGCTCTCAGACACCCCTGGTCTTTTTGCATCCCTGTGGGTCCTGAGACCACACTGTCCCCGCAAGGGCTTTACCCCCCGCTTAGCCTCTGGGACAATGTCCCTCAGTGGAGCAGACTTCTAAAAGTTATGATTTTGTGCTCCATTGCTCTCTCACTTGCTGGGAGCCAGCCCCTCCCCCCGGGGTCTATCTTCCCAACGCTTCAGATTCACTTCTCTGCATGTCCTACCTTCCGGAAACTGGTGGATTTTCTGTTCCTAGAATTGCTGCTCTTCTTCTCTTCAATCACCCATTGAATTTCTAGGTGTTCAGAATGGTTTGATAACTATCTGGGTGAATTTCCGGGACCTGATGATAATCGGTCTCTTACTCCTCCGCCATCTTGCTCCTTGCTTCATCTCTAGACTTTTAAAAACTACTTATTTATTTATTTATTTATTTTATTTTTTCAGTGATCCAAGATTCATTGTTTATGCACCACACCCAGTGCTCCATGCAATACGTGCCCTCCTTAATACCCACCACTAGGCTCCCCCATCCCTCCATAACCCTCAGTTTGTTTCTCAGAGTCCACAGTCTCTCATGGCTCATCTCCCCTTCCGATTTATCCCAATTAACTTTCTAAGCTTGTGTAAATTTTAGCATAAACACATGTTTAAGCTCAAATATAAGGTTACAGTTTTTAACATTCACAAACAAACAAACAAATCTTAAAAATTTCATGCAAAGTTGATTTTGCAAAGTGCCATGTCCTTAGTGTGAAAATTCTTTTTCTTTTTCTTTTTTTCTTTTCATTTATTTTTTCAAGGATTTT
Organism: Ailurus styani; assembly: GCA_002007465.1. Taxonomy (NCBI): domain Eukaryota; kingdom Metazoa; phylum Chordata; class Mammalia; order Carnivora; family Ailuridae; genus Ailurus; species Ailurus styani. Next base: position 114,554 of record LNAC01001306.1, read on the forward strand.
ATTTATTTATTTGACAGAGAGAGCACAAATAGGCAGAGCTTCAGGCAAGGGCAGATGGAGAATTAGGCTCCCTGACAAGCAGAGAGCTTGATGCGGGCCTTGATCCCATGACCCTGGGATCATGATCTGAGCAAACGCAGATGCTCAACCAACTGAGCCACCCAGGGGCCCCTCTTTTTCTTTTTTTAGAGAGGGAGAGAGAAAGGAGCAGGAGAGGGGAAGAGAGAGAGAATCCCAAGCAGGCTCCATGCCCAGTATGTAGCCCAACATGGGGTTCCATCCCATGACACTGAGATCATGACCTAAGCTGAAATCAAGAGTCAGACGCTTAACTGACTGAGCCACCCAGGTGCCTCCTTAGTGTGAAATTTCCATCATTTTTGACTGTATATGTTTTACATCAAAATACTGTACACCCATTTGAATGGCTAAATCCAAAAGTCAAAGAATTGCAATTGCTGATGAGAAGCAAAAGAAATTCTCATTTATTGGTGGTGAGAATGTAAAATGATACAATCACTTTGGAAAAATCTCTGAAATTTTCTCAAAAAGCTAAACGTAGTCTTACCATATGTTCCAGCAATCATGCTTCTAGGTATTTACCAAACTGATCTGAAAAGGTATGTCTACTTAAATCCTGCATGTAAATGTTTATAACAGCTTTATCCATAATCAGAAAAAAAACTGTAAGCAACCAAGATGTATTTCAATAAGCAAATGGATAAAGTCTGGTATACTAAATACAATGAAATACTCTTCAGTGATAATGAAAAATGAGCCATCAAACCATGGAAAGATAATGATGAATCTTGTCAAGTTCTGGCCCAAGATGGCAATGAAGGAAGGCCCTAAACTCATTTCCTCCACAGAACACACTAAATAACTCCTACTTATAGAGCAGTTCTTCTTGAAAAATAACTGAAGACCACTGGAACAGCGTCTGCACAACAAAAGATAGAATGGCAAAAGAGAACAGCAACAGAGACAGAGGCACAGTAATTAAGGGAATTTCCACCCCCAAAGCAACAAACTGCAAGGGGGGAGAGAAAATACTGAGGGACCTGGAGTAGATTTATCTGTCCTTGGTCATAAATAAATAAATAAATAAGTGAAAAACTGTGGTTTAAAATAGCTAGTTTATAAATGATCCAGCCCTTCAACTCTGCCAAATGACAGAAGAGCTACAAAAATTCTGTCTGAGGAACTGGTGAGTGACAAGGTTTATGTTTGCCCTTTACCTTAAAAGCACGGATTAAAACAGGGTCTATACACCATAGCCAGCTTGCCCCTTCAGTGAGCCCTGGGTCCTCTAGCCCGCATCAGCCTCAGTCCTGCTGAGGCGCAGAATCACTGCGGTTTAAAAGAGCAACCAGTATATATGAGTCAGCCCTAGAACTCTCCCAAATAGTAAGAAAGCTGCTGGAACTCTGTGGGTGGGAGGTGGTTACAGACAATCTACAATTCCCATCCACCTTGAAAGCATAGGCCAGTGCATGATCCAGGTTTCCTAACTGGCTTACCACCTCAGTGAGCCCCAGGACAGGCACAGGGCAGGGCATACCTGGACATCTCTGATTAGTGCTCACTGCAGCTCTGGCTTTCACACCATGGTGACACAGGCACAGAGCACTGTAGAATACTCCAGGCATACACCACTTAGGCCTTAGAAAGCTTTCTAAGACACCCCCAACACAGAGTGCCCTGAAATTGCCCAGCTGGCATCTGCTTTGGATCCAGCCAACCTGCTAGGATGTTCCATATTTAAAGCACTCCAGGAACACTTGGCCCCCACCAACCTCAGTTCCAGCCAAGCCATCAGGGCACCATTGCATGGAGTGCCCTGGAACACCTCCATCCAAACCAACCTCAGCTCCAGTTGCTTGACCAGAGCACCCCCTCTGCTGAGCACCCCAGTACATCTGGCTTGCAGCCACTTCAGCTTGAACTGTTCAAACAGTGTGCCCTCAGGGTAGAGAATCCTGCAACACCCTGGCTTGCAACCACTCAGCTTCAGCAGTCCTACCAGGGCACACTTTGTGTGGAGAGTCCAGAGGCCACATCAGTCCTCACACATTTCTTTTCTTTTCTTTTTAATATTTTATTTATTTGTTTGACAGAGACAGTGAGAGAGGAAACACAAGAAGGGAAGTGGGAAATAAAGAAGCAGGCTTCCCACTGAGTAGGGAGCCCAAATGCAGGGCTTGATCCCAGGACTCTGGGATCATGACCTGAGCCAAAGGCAGACACTTTACTGACTGAGCCACCCAGGTGCCCCAGCCCTCACACATTTCACTTAAGATGTCCTGCCAGGGCAAACCATGCACAGAGAACCCCAGGAACCCCTGCTTGTACCCTATCTTGGATTGAGCCACCCCTCCAGGGCACCCTCTGTGTAGAGAGCCCTGAAACACCCAGTTTACACTCAGTTCAGCTTTAACTATTCTGCCAAGGTTTCCTTTGTGGTAAAGTCCTGGGACCCCTGGCTTGGATCTATTTTGATTTCAGCTATGATTTCAGCTACCTGCCAAAGCACCCTCTGTATGGAGAGCCTAGGGGACTTTCAGCCCACCCACTGCTTCAACTCTGTGAAACCCATCAGGGCTCTTTCTACATGGAGCAACTGGGAAACTCCACCCTTCATCCACTTCACCTTTACCTGTTTTGCCAGGGTACTCACTGCATGAAGAGCCTTTGAGACTCCCAGTTTGCACCCACATTAGCTTCAGCTGACTTGCCAGAGTGCTCTCTGCATGGAGAACCCCAGGACCTCACAGCCTGCAAACTGTCTCTTCTCAAGACACCCAGCTAGCCCTCTGTACAGAGAGCCTCAGGACACCACACCCTGGCTTACACCCACTTCAGCTATTTGGCCAAGGTGCCTTCTGCAAGTAAAGCCTCAGGACACCCTGACACACACCTACTTCTGCTTTCGCTGCCCCACAAGGGCACCCGCTATATGAAGAGCCCAGTAGCCACACCAACCTGCACCCACTTCAGCTTTACCTGTCCTGCCTGAACATTTACTGCTTAAGAGCCCCAGGACCCATAGCCCACACTACCCCCAGTTCCAGCCAGCCAAAGAAAGTCACCAACCACACAGTCTACATAGGGGATGTCCACACACAAGATAATTCTTTCAAGCTTAGGAGAAGTAGGTGTTCCACCTAATCCATGGAAACAAAGAGGGAAAGCCAAGCAAGATAGGGAGACAGAAGAATGTACTCCAAAGGAAGAACATGACAAAACTTCAGAAAAAGAACTAAATGAAATGGAGATAAGCAATATGCTTGATAGAGAATTTAAAGTAGTGATCATAAAGATGCTCACTGGGCTGGAGAAAATAGTGAAAAAACTCTGAAATTTTTCTTTCTGCTTTTTTGAGGTTTTAATAAAGAGATGAAAAATATGAAAAACAACCAATCAGAAATGAAGAATAAAATAACTGAAATAAAATGCATTACAGTAAACCAATAGTAGATTAGCATATGTGAAAGAACATACTGGTGAACTCAAAGACAGGGTAATAACACACAAACTGTACAGCAAAAAGAAAAAAGAATTTAAAAAATATTGAGGATAGATTAAGGGATCTCATGGACAACTTCAAGCCAACAAACATTTGCATCATAGGATTCCCAGAAGAAGAGAACATGGAAAGGGCAGAAAACTTATTTGAAGGAATAGTAACTGAAAATTTCCCTAACCTAGAGAAGGAAATAAATATCCAGGTTTAGGAAGCCCAAAGCATCCCCCCCCCAAAAAATGAACCCAAGGTGGTCCACACCATGACACATAATAATTATAATGTCAAAGGTTAAAGATAAAGAGAGAATTTAAAATCAGCAAGAAAGAAGTAAAAATTATATACAAGAGAAACTCAAAAAAAGCTGATTTTCAGCAGAAACTTTACCAGAAGTGAGTGGCATGATATATTCAAAGTGTTGAAAGGAAAGAACCTGTAACTAAGAATACTCTACCCAGAAAGGTTATCATTCAGAATTGAAGAAAAGTTTCTCAAACAAAAGTTAAAAGAGTTAAAAGAGTTTATCATCACCCTTACTTAGCTTTGCAAGAAATATTAAAGGGACTTCTTTAAGTGAAAAAGACATAGCCATAATTACATGTAAGAAAATTATGAGTAAAAAGATATGAAACATGACATTATATACATAAAATGTAGAGGAGGGAGTAAAAAACAAAGAACTTTTTTAGGAATGTGTTTGAACTTTTAAACTGAAAGGACCATCTACTTCATATGGATTGCCATATATGTAGGAAGTTATATATGCACCTCATGGTAATCATGAACCCAAAACATATAATAGAGACACAAATAGTAAAGAGAAAGAAAGTCTAACATAACATTACAGAAACTCATTACTCACAAAGAAAGAGTGCAAGAAGAGAAAAAAGGAAGAGAAAAGAACTATAAAAACAACTGGAAAACAACTAACAAAATGCCAATAAATACATACCTGTCAATAATTACTTTAAATGTAAATGGCTTAAATGTTTCAATCCAAAGAGATAGGGTAACTGAATAGGTTAAAAACAAACAAACACTGTCTATATGCTGCTTACAAGAGACTCACCTCAGACCTAAAAACATAAAAACTGAGAGGCGCCTGGGTGGCTCAGTAAGTTAAGGGGCTGCCTTTGGCTCAGGTCATGATCCTAAGGTCCTGGGATTGAGGCTTTCATCGGGCTCCCTGTTCAGTGGAGATTCTGCTTCTCCCTCTGCCCTTCCTCCTGCTCATGTTCTCTCTCTCAAATAAATAAATAAATAAAATCTTAAAAAAAACATACAAACTGAAAATGAAAGGGTGGAAAAATATTTACCAAGTAAATGGAAGTGAAGAATATGAATATTTGCAAATCAATCAATGTGATATGGCATATCAAAAAACCACAATAAAACTCATAAGATTATCTTGAAAGATGCAGGAAAAATATTTAACAAAATTCAACATTCAATCATGATAAAAACTCAACAAAGTTGCGAAAGAAGATGTGATACATACACACATATATACTTACAGTAAAATATTAGACAGCCATAAATAAAAGGATAAGATTTTGCCATTTGAGACAACATGGATGGACCCAGAGGGTATCATGCTAAGTAAAATAAAGCAGACTGAGAAAGATAAATTCCATGTGATTTCACTCAAATGTGGAAATCTATATACAGGACAAATGAATAAACAAGCAGAAAGCAGAATCAGACCTATAAATACAGAGAACAAATTGATGGTTGCCAGAGGGAAGGGGGCGTGGAAGGATGGGCAAAATTGGTGAAGGGGAATAGGAGATCAGGCTTCCAGTTATGGGATGAATAAGTCACAGGAATAAAGGGCACAGCATAGGGAATACAGTCAGTGATATTGTAGTAGTGATGTATGGTGTCGTATGGTAGCTACATTTGTGGTGAGCATAGCATAACATACAGATATGTTGAATCACTGTTTTACAACTGAAACTAAAGGAACATTGTATTGAACTTTGTTCAAAAAATATAAAAAACAAAGACATTGATGAATCTTAAATCCATTTTCCTAGGAAAAACAACCTGTTTTAAAAGGCTTCATCAGTGTGATTCCATTTATATGACATTCTGAAAAGGGTAAAACTATATAGATGATAAAAAGGTCAGTGGTTTCCAGGGATTCATTGGGCCATTGTTTTGAATAAATCCCCATGTTCCAGAGGATTTATTTTTAGGGAGGTGAAAATATTCTATATAGTACTGTAATGGTGGACATATTACACTATAAATTTGTCAAAACATAAGGAATTTTACAACAAAAGGCTATACAGATATGTATAAAACCTGCAATGGATTGCACAGAATTTCAGCCTTTCAAAATTAAATTGATTGTATAGTAGTTCTCAATTTCTGCATTCATCTGTTTTACCAATATAGTTACAACTATAACTAATAACAGTTATCCACATTTTAGATATGTCTTATTATGAGACAAGTCTCCATTTGAATCCCTTATTGTTAACCATGTTAAAATACTAATTTTTCTGACTAGCTCTTTAAGCCATTTTCTTGTGCAAGAGAATGTGTGAAAAATGAGTCAATTTATTTTACTTAAAATTTATGTACATGGGTTGCAAAAGTTATAATTAAAATATTTTGGTAACTTACATAGATTCTCCTTTTATACAATGGATAATCACAGACAAATACTGATACTCATTTATCTTGGATAATTTTGAAGTTTTCCAGCCTGGACTGAAGAATTGCTAGAGATCTACTTTTTCTGTGGTTCTATGGGCCACATGCTTCAGAATTATACTCTTAAATCTATGCTAACTGTTATACAAAAAGAAGTTAATCCTTCCAATCCCTGCCCTCTAGTAACTTTTAGTTAAAAGGTAAACAAAATTTTGGAATATGATTTTTAAAATGTTTATACTATAAGAGGGGGGAGCTAAGATGGTGGTGTCGTAGGACCCTAAGCTTTCCTTGTCCCTTGAACACAGCTAGATAACTATCAAATCATTCTGAATACCCAAGAAATAGGCCTGAAGACTGACAGAATAAACTACACAACTAGAGGGAGAGAAGAGGCCAAATTGAAAGTAGGATGTATGGAGATGGAGAGAGGAAGAGAGAGAGAGAGAGAGAGAGAGAGAGAGATACAGTGAAACACACAAGGAGAACACTTCCCCAAAGCCATTGCCTGGGAAAATGAGAGGGGCTGATTTTCATGTTTTTGAACCAGTGCAGCTTGAGACTGGAGTTTTTAAAGGTCTACAAGTTTGGCTGGGAAAGAGCACTGAGGACACTACCCCACTCCTAGAGAGAGGGTGGCAAACATCCCCAGGGCTAATATCATGAACTGAAGATCACCTAAGACAAACAGGGGAGAGACTGTACTCTCTTCTTGGAGCTCATCTGTGAAAGCTCATCATTCATAGATACCTTTCTAGGGAAAAAAGATTTGGTGAGCAACATTTCCTTTCCCCATCCTTCAGCATGGGTGCAGAGACACCTGCTGAGGGCTTCTCACCCCCAACAAAGGCTGTTCAGCCTGCTTGCTCCAAGTCCCATGACCCTCCACTCTCGCACAACTGCTCTTCTTGGTCATACCTATATCCATTCTGGCACAGCGAGTCACTTACCCAGAAGACTAGTGCAGGCCTCTGCCACAACACATCCTGAGAGCCTGAAGTTTTACTGTCAGCAGGCTTGGCTGGGATACAGCCCAAAGTGCACTACACTGATCCAAGCAGGCAAGCAGCCAGGAGATGGACAGCATAAAAATGACAATCTGAAGAATGCCTGGGACAAAAAAAATGCCTGGGACAAACAAGGGGAGATTATTTGCTCTTCTAAGAGTGTTGCCTTGAGAGCAGCAAGCACAGAGACAGCTGGCTGGCTCCATTTCCCTCCCCCAATCTTCAGCATAAACCAGATTCAGTAAATAGCACAGTGCCCAAACTGGTTACCTAACACACTTTCACCAAGCCCCACCCCCTGTGGTACTGCTTTTCTCTGGCAAGTGTGTTTAAGTCCCAGAGCAGCATACCCCTTCCCCAGAAGACCAGCAGAAACACTTGCAAACACCATGTCTCCAGAATAGAGACTTCTGCAAGGTTCCACTTCTAGTGGAAGTAGCATCAGGTCTCAATTAACAAGCAGACCAGAGCACACCTAGCTAAAACTCCCCATAATCTGGCCAATGTCCAAACACTGCCTACTGCAGGCAAGGAGAAACTCTGCAGATGACTGACAGGAAAGGTAGAGCAGCCAAAACAGGGCCACAGAGTGGATAAAGTACATTCCATCAACACTCCCTGCAGAGCCAGGCCCTGGACAATGTATGACCTCTTCTGTTTAAAGCCATTACTCTCAGGAACAGGAAACATAGCAGACTTTTCTAACAGAGAAGACAGTGACCTACACAAAATGTCAAGATGGAGGAATTCATCCCAAAAGAAAGAACAAGAAAAGGTCATGGCAAGAATTCTAATCAAAGTAGGCAAAAGTAACATGCCTGATTGAGAATTTCAAACAACAATCATAAGGATACTGACTGGGCTAGGGAAATGTACAGAAGACATCAGGAAGACCCTTACTACAGACCTAAAACAGTTAAAAAGTCAGAAATGAACATACAGTAACTGAGATTGGAAAGTGACTAGATGTAATAATTGCAAGGATGGAAGAAGCAAAGGAATATGGAAAATAATGAAGCTGAACAAAATAGAGAAAGAATTATGGGTCACAGGACTAGACTTGAGGAACTCAGTGACTCCACCAAATAAAATAACATCCTCATTATAGGAGTCCCAGCAAAAGAAGCAAGTGAAAGGGGCAACAAGATTTATTTGAGGAAATAATAGCTGAAAACTTCCCTAATCTGGAGAAGGAGATAGACATCCAAATCTCGGAGGCACAGAGAACTCCCATCGAAATCAACAAGAGCAGGCCAACATTAGAATATATTGTAATTAAATTTTCAAAATTTGCTAAAACTGATACATGAATTCAGGAAAGTCAAAGGACACAATATCAACAAAAAGAAACCTTTTGCATTTCTATACACCAATAAAGAAGCAGCAGAAAGGAAACTAAAGAGTCAATCCCATTTTCAAGTGCATCAGAAACCATAAGACTCTTAGGAATAAACCTAACCAAAGAGGCAAAAGATCTGTATTCTGAAAAAAGTAAAACACTTATGAAAAAAACTGAAGAGGACACAAAGAAATGGAAAAACTTCCCATGTTTATGGATTGGAAGAATAAATATCGTTAAAATATCTATAGCATCCAAAGCAATCTACACGTTTAATGCAATCCCTATCAAAATCCCACCAGCATTTTTTACAGAGTGAGAACAAACAATCCTAAACATTTTATGTAACCATAAAAGTCCCTGAATAGGCAAAGCCACCTTGAAGAAGAAGAAGAGCAAAGTTGAAGGCATCACAGTCCCAGACGTCAAGTTATATTACAAAGCTGTAGTAATGAAGAGTGTATAGTAACCACACAAAAACAGACACATAGATCAATAGAACAGAACAGAAAACCCAGAAATGGACCCACAACTATATGGTCAACTAACCTTTGACAAAGCAGGAAAGAATATCTAATAAAAAAGACAGTCTCTTCAACACATGATTTTTGGAAAATTGGATGGCAACATGCAAAATATGAAACTGGACCCACTTTCTCACACCATCCAGAAAAATAAATTCAAAGTGAACGAAAGATCCAAATGTGAAACAAGAAACCATCAAAATCATAGGGGATAACACAGGCAGTAACCTCTTCGACACTGGCTGTGGCAGCTTCTTTCTAGACGTAACAAAGAATGAAATCTTTCCATTTGCAATGACATGGATGGAGCAAAAGCATATTATGCTAAGCGAAGTATGTCAGTGAGAGAAAGACAAATACCATATGATTTCACTCATATGTGGAATTTAAGTAACAAAACAGATGAACATAGTTGGAAAAAAGAGATGTGAACCAGGAGACAGATTCTTAAGTATAGAGAAAAAGCTAAGGGTTAATGGAGGGCAGATAGGCAGCTGGATGCATTAAATACATGGATATAATGGAGTGCACTTGTTGTGATGAGCCCTTGGCATTGTATGTAGCTGATGCATCACTGAATTCTACACCTGAAAGTAATATCTCACTGTATGTTAACTAACTGGAATTTAAATAAAAACTTAGGTGATATTTATACTATAACTAGTCATGCACAGGAAAGGCTATTAAGTTACAATATTGGAAACTTAAATTAACTATTTAAAAGCTTCTTTGTATAAAATGTATTTAATATAGACCAAAGTAAAACTGAATATGAATTATTGCCTTAATGATATATTTATTATTTTATTTTTCCAATTTTATTGAGATATGATTGGCATATAATATTGGATTATTCCAAGGTGTACAACATAGTGGCTTGATATATGTATATATTGTGAAATTATTACCACAGTAAGTTTAGTTAATATAAATCACAAATTAATGTGCTGGAAAAAGTAAAATTAGTTTTACACTTAACCAGTAGTAAAGATTTTAAGTCTATTGGACCACATTCTTTAGAACTAGATGCATGTGTGAATAGAGATTGGGTTGGTTGATGCTTCTAGGGACAGAAAGCAATATTAACAAAACAGTACAGCAACAACAGGTTAATGTAGCCAAACATATTGTCTTGATGACTTTTAAAATATTTAGTCCTTATTACTGACCTTATTAGTGAAAACTTCAAAAAATGCACATTGATATAAAATAACAATGGACTGAACATTAGATTTTACTCAGTATTACCTATGGGATACAATAAACATAATGTACATTCTTTTGGAGATGTCTTGTGATGTGTACTGGATCTAGATTTCTCTTGCTAGGGTTTCTGTTTTCATGAAATCAGATTTCAAAATTCATGTGAGATATTGTGAAATCATCTAGGAATAGTCTTTTATTTGGGTGACTTAATTTCAGTCATCCACAAACAGTTATGTTAATTCTAAACATTTGCTAGGGTAAGTCTACTCTCCCAAAATGTTTTTTCCTTGTGTTGTTGGTGGCATCACTTTATTAGATAGATTAGGAATGACCAGAATTGAGAAGTACACCATGCTTTTATTTCATGTGTATTACTTTTAAACTTTAAATATTGTTCGAATTTTCAAAATGATCATGACTTAACTTGGTTATTGAAAACTGTTTTAGGAATTTATTTTTTAAGATAACATTTCTATGTAATTTGAGGCAGATGCTTAACTGACTGAGTCACCCAGGCGTCCCAAGGTTGTAGCTTTAAAACAAATTTCCATTTGTTGTTTAGTATAATATCAGTTTTAGCTATGATAACTCTTTTATTTAAGTCATATTTTATATGTTGTATATATTATTTTCCATTGTTATTCAAATCGAAGTTAAGAGAGGGTTCTATTTTTAAATTTCAGTTAGAAAGGGAACATTGAAATCATGTTGTAGGGTACCTGGTGACTCAGTGGGTTAAGCGTCTTCCTTAGGCTTAGGTCACGATCTCAGGGTCCTGGGATCTAGCCCCACATCGGTCTCCATCCTCACTGGGGAGTCTTCTTCTCCTTCTGCCTCTCCCTCCTCCTGCTTCTGCTCGCTTCCTCAAATAAATAAATAAAATCTTCAAAAAAAAAAGGAAGAAATCAGTATATGTCTACAAAGTATTTGAGGTGTAGCCTAAGAAGAAGGCAGCAACAGAACCTCATACTTCATTCCATGACTTGCAACATTTCTCCTCAACTCACTCTTACCAGCTTTCTCTCTCTCACTCTCTTGCTCTCTCATTCTTATTCTCTCATCACAAAAACATGCATACCCATACAGGACTTTGCAGGTTATATATTTTTAGTTAAAATTTATTTTCAGATTTTTTTAGTACACTTTGAGATAATTGGAGACATCATAGGGATGAAGCTACAAAAAAAAAATCAGATTTCTATTTCTAGCTCTTCCATGGACATTCTGTGCCCTGTTGAATGAATCCTCAGACCTTGATTTTCTGACTCACTATTGGAAAAATGGGAGTCATTATTCTATCATGCTTCTGATTTATTTCCTGGTGGTGCCTCCAGGGTTTATTGAATTAAAACAATATAAATGACTATAGTTTATTGGAATAAAAATCTAAGAACAAAGAGGATAAGGTTATTATGAAACTTTCTGAAGCCATAAATATGATTTTTAAGGCTACATTATCTCCTTACATTTTTTTATTTACTCTTTTAATTATAACATTAGTACAAGGCATATGTATGGCAAACCTAGATTAACTTAACTAAAAACAATACAGTGATATAATTCTGTTATTTTAAAAATGTATGTAGTGTGAATGTGAATATGTTAATCATAGAAAAAAAGCTTGAAAAAATACACATTATAATGTTAACAAGCGCTATTTCCAGAGCTGTGGTTGATTTAAATTCTTTTTTTAAAATTTATCTGTATTTTCCCTAGTGGAAATGTATTATTTAAGTGATTACAATAATTTAAAATCAATACTGCTTAATTTCTAACATTTCAACATTTTTTACTTATTTTATTCTAACACTTTCATGTTATGGAAAAAAATATCATGGACAGGCCCATTTCAAAATGGGGGAACACATATTAAGAACTGTGAAATCTGGGGCACCTGGGTGGCTCAGTGGGTTAAAGCCTCTGCCTTCAGCTCAGGTCATGATCTCAGGGTCCTGGGATCCACCTGAGCCCTGCATCAGGCTTTCTGCTCAGCGGGGAGCCTGCTTCCTCCTCTCTCTCTCTGTCTGCCTCTCTGCCTACTTGTGATCTGCTCTCTCTGTGTCAAATAGATAAATAAAATCTTAAAGAAAAGAACTGTGAAATCAGAGGTGCATGGGTGTCACAGCCAGTTAAGCTTCTTATTATTGGTTTCAGCTCAGGTTGTGATCTTAGGGTCGTGAGGCTCTATGCTGAGCATGGAGCCTGCTTAAAAATCTCTCTCCCTCTTCCTCTAACCCTCTCCCCACACTCTCTCTTAAATAAATTAATTAATTTAAAAAAGAACTGTGAAATTAATTTAGCTACTGTTATGTGTTGAAAGTAACCTAACAAATATCACCCTTTGTATAATATTCTTTCCTTTTATTATTCTAATTATTTTAAATCTATTTTAACAGCTACAAGATCGCACTCAGTTCAGTGACCGAGACTTAGCCACGCTTAAGAAGTACTGGGACAATGGAATGACCAGCCTTGGTTCTGTTTGTAGAGAGAAAATTGAAGCAGTTGCAACTGAATTAAATGTTGACTGTGAAATAGTTCGGGTAAGATATTTTCAATAATTTTCATGCTGTGGTTGAGGATTGTCATAAATGAAAGCTTTACAAAATTGCATGAGGTGCTGTAAACAAGAGCATCAATAAAGTAAAAAAGATAATCCACAGAATAGAATGAAATATTTTCAAATCACATATCTGATAAGGAACTTGTATTCAGAGTATATAAAGAACTCTTACATCTTAATAATAAAAAGGCAAATAATGAAATTAAAAAATGGGCAAAGAATTTGAATACACATTTATCCAAAGGAGATATACAAATGTTCAATAAATACACAAAAATATTCATCATTTATAATTATAGAAATCGAAACCACAATAAGATACCACTTAATAGCCAATATAATGTCTATAATAAAAAAGAAAGATGATAAGTGTTGACCAGGATGTGGATAAATTGGAACCATTATCCACTTCTGGTGGAAATGTAAAATGTTTTAACCACATTGGAAAACAATCCTCAAAATTTTTAACATAAAGTTATCATAGGACCCAGCAATTACACTCTAAGGTATATACCCAAAAGAAACAAAATGTATGTATATTCAAAAACTTATACATTCTTGTTTGTTTTGTTTCTTAAATTCCATATATGAGTGAAATCATATGATATTTCTCATTCTCTGACTGACTTCACTTAACATAATACTCCCCAGCTCCATTGACCTCACTGCAAATGGTAAGATTTCATTCTTTTCTATGTCTATTCATCAGTCAATGGATACTTGGGCTATTTCCATAATTTGGCTATTGTTGATAATGCTGTTATGAACATTGGCCTGCATCTATCCCTTTGAATGAATATTTTGTATTCTTCAGGTAAATACGTAGTAATGCAACTGCTGGGTCATAGGATAGTTCTATTTTTAACCTTTTTGTGGAACCTCCATATTGTTTTTCATAGCGGCTGTACCAGTTTGCATTCCACAAACAGTGCAAGAGGGTTCCCCTTTCTCCGCATGCTTGACAACACCTGTTGTTTATTGTGTTGTTAACGTTAGCCATTTTGACAGGTGTGAGGTGATAGCTCATTGTAGTTTGGGTATTTCCCTGATGATCAGTGATGGTGAGCATCTTTGCATGTGTCTGTGGGCCACCTGAGTGTCTTCTTTTGAAAAATGTCTATTCATGTCTTCTGCCCATTTTTGATTGGATTATTCATTTGGTGGTGTTAAATTTGATAAATTCTTTGTAGATTTTGGATAATAATCCTTTATCAGATATTTCATTTGTCAATATCTTTTCCTATTCCTTAGGTTGACTTTTAGTTTTGTTGATTGTTTCCTTCACTGTGCAGAAGCATTTTATTTTGATGGAACAAATGAGCATAGGGGAAGAAGAGAGAGATAGAGAACCCAAGAAACAGACTCTTAACTATAGAAAACAAACTGATAGTTTCAAGGGAGGTAATTGGGGGGATGGCTTAAATAGGTGCTGGGGATTAAAGAGTGCACTTGTGATGAGCATCAGGTTGTAAGTAAGTGTTGAATCAATAAATTGTACACCTGAAACTAATATTACACTGTATGTTATCTAACTGGAATAAAAAAACTTTAAAAAACTTTATATATGAATGTTCATAACATCATTGTTCATAATAGCCAAAGTGGGAAAAAAACAAATGTCTATTGAGTGAATGCATAACAAAATGTGATATATGCATATAAATATAAACCTAGAATTTCATCCCCTTGTGTAATTCTTTCATAATATAAATTATGTGTGTGTATATATTGGTAGGTATGTAGATAGATAGATATAGATAGATAGACACTTTGGTTTTGAAATGGTCAAAGGAAATAGACATTTTTCCAAAGAAGACGTACAAATGGCCAACAAAGATATGAAAAGGTAGGCAACATCTTTAATCATTAGGGAAATGCAAATCAAAAGCATAGTGAGATATCACCTCACACCTACTAGTATGACTATTAGCAAATGAGTATAAGACAAAAAATGTTGGAGAGTATGGTAAAAAATTACACTTTTTTACACTATTGATAGTAATGTAAATTGGTGCAGTCAGTATGGAAAACCTTATTGAAGTTCCACAAAAAACTAAAAATAGAACTGCCATATGATCCATCAATCCCACCTCTGGGTACGTATCCAAAGAAGTTTAAACCACTATCTCAAAGAGACACCTGCACTCCCATATTCACTGAAACATTATTCACAATATCCAATATATGGAAGCAACCTAATACCCATCAACAGATGAAAGATAAAGAAAATGGAAAATATATATACAGTGGAATATCATTCAGCCTTAAAAGCCTTACAACAACATGGATGAAACTGGAGGATATTATGCTAAGGGAAATAAAGACAAGACACAGAAGGACAAGTGCTACATAATACTACTGATTTTTAATTCATAGAAATGGAGAGTAGAATAGTGGTTGCCAAGGAATGAGGGCAGGGGAAAAGAGGGAGGAATTAGTCAAAGCATACAAAGTTTCAGTTACACAAGATGAATAAGTTCTAGAGATCTACTGCACAGCATGTTTCCTATAGTCAAAATACTATATTGTATATTCCAAATATTTGCCAAGAGGGTAGTATTATGAAGTGTTATCATAAAATAATAATAATAATAGCAATAATAATCAAAGAATAAGAGGAAAGTTGGTAATGTACAGGTTTATGACATAGATTGTGGGGATGGTTTCATAGGTGTATACTTATCTTCAAACCCATCAGATTGTATACATTAATTATGTAAAGCTTTTTATGCATCCAAAGATAAAACCACCTTCAATCAACCGGATCTAATGGACATGTACAGGGCACACAACCAAACAACAGTAGCATACACATTTCTTTTTAGTGCCCATGGAACACCTATCAAGTTAAACCACATCTTGGACCATTAAACAAACATGAATAAATTAAAAAAATGAAATCATACAGCATATGTTTCTGACCATAGTTGAACCAAAGTACAAGTTAATAATAGAAAGGTAACAAGAAAATCTCCAAATGCTTGGTAGTTGCACATCTCTAAATAATCCACAGGTCAAAGAGGAAATCTAAAGCGGAAAACAACAACAACAACAACAACAACAACTTGAGGATAAGTTTCTGCTCTTGCATGTCAGAAGCCTGGAGTTTTGTCTTAACACCAAGAAAAAGCTGGGGAAAAAGAATAAATTAACAAATTTTCCTAGATATGCCAGGTAAATGAGGTCATAGGGCAAACCACTGACCCCAGGGTTGGAGAGATAAGCACATGAATATAGAGATTCACAACTTACTGGAGCAGAAACCTCTGTGGGAATCAGTACTGAGGTAAAAAAAAAAAAAGCAAAATAAAATCTAAAGTATAATTGACAAATTGCTGAAGTCTCAGTGTGGAAAGTCAGACTTAAAAACTCCAGGAGGGGTGCTGAGTTATAGATTGGTCCCCATACTTTTATGAGTTCTACCTCCAGGAGATCTATCAAGTTCTCACTGTGAATATGGGGGTAAAAGCTCTCATGCATGTCAGGCAAGGGCAGGAAAAAAGTAACTACAGATAATTCCCAACTTCGGATGTTTCGACTTAAGATTTTCAACTTCGCAATGCTGTAAAAGCGATATACATTCATTAGAAACCATACTTCAAATTATGAATTTTAGTCTTTTCCCAGGCTAGCAATATGCAGTACAATACTCTCTCATGATGCTGGGCAGAAGCAGTGAGCCACAACTACCAGTCAAACACATAACTAGGATAAATGACCAATACACTTACAATCATTCTGTACCCATGCACCCATTCCGTTTTTCACTTTAAATATACTATTCAATAAGTTACATGAAATATCCCACAATTTTTATAAAGTAGGATTTGTGTTAGGTTATTTTGCCCAATTGTAAGCTAATGTGTTCTGAGCTAGACTAAGCTATGATGTTCAGTAGCTTAGGTGTATTAAATGCATTTTTGACTTATGATATTTTCAAATTGTGATGGGTTTATTGGGATGCAAACATACTGTAAGTCAAGGAAAAAGTATATTTTAAAATATGTTAAAGCATTCTGCTCTTCTTCACAAGGCCTACAGTAAAAAAGAAAAAGAAAACTATTTTACCATAGCTTAACCTACTGGGGATTTATCAGTGTCTAATCAACCTGGAGGAAATGAAATAACCAACTGAAGCTTCCTCTAGCTATTCTGCTCCACTTAAATTTTGTGGGTGGTGCTAAGGAGCACTTGTGGGATTCACAGGCCAGGTGCACAGATTAACTAAATATTGATAGTAATTGTAGGGCTGTAGAATACTTCCCCACACCATATTTTACCACTACAAACTAAAGGGATATTTATCAGAGTCCCTTTCACCCAGTACAACATGTCTGACATTTAACAAAAAATTACAAGGTATACTTAAAAGGCAAACCCCAAAACACCCCATAGTATGAAGAGACAGAGCAAGAATCTGAACCAGATTCAGGTATGGCAAGGATGTTAGAATTAACAGACCACGAATGTAAAATAACTGTGATTGATAGGCTAGGACTATAGCTTTAAAAAAACAACATGCCAGAACAAACAGGTAATGTAAGAAGAGAGAGATAAATCCTAATTGAGAAACAAAAATGTTAAAGATCAAAAACACTGCAACAGAGGTGAAGATTACCATTGATGGGCTTATTAGTAGATGGTATGTCTGTGAAAAGAATCTGCGGTTAGGGATATGTCAACAGAAACTTTGAAAACCAAATAGCAAAAAGATATAAAAGAAAGAAATAAAAACAGAAAAACATACAAGAACTGTGGAAAAACTAAAAAATATATAACATATGCAAAATGGGGATCCCAGAAGAAGAAAATGAAACAACAGAAATACCTTGATGACATTCCAAAACTTCATTTTCGCTATTATTTACTATGCCTTTGGAGACATGACTTGAAAGAAGTTGCTGTGGCCAATGTCAAAGAGGTTGCTGCCTATGTTCTCCTCTAGGATTTTGATGGGTTCCTGTCTCATGTTGAAGTTTTTCATCCATTTTGAGTTTATCTTAGTGTATGGTGTGAGAGAATGGTTGAGTTTCATTCTTCTATACATAGCTGTCCAATTTTCCCAGCACCATTTATTGAAGAGACTGTCTTTTCTCCACTGGATATTTTATTCCTGCTTTGTTGAAGGTTAGTTGACCATAGAGTTGAGGGTCCATATCTGGGCTCTTTAATCTGTTCCGTTGGTCTGTGTCTCTTTTTGTGCCAGTATCATGCTGTCTTGGTGATCACAGCTTTGTAGTAAAGCTTGAAATCAGGCAACGTGATGGCCCCAGCTTTGTTTTTCTTTTTCAACATTTCCTTAGCGATTCTGGTTCTTTTCTGGTTCCACACAAATTTTAGGATTGTTTCTTCTAGCACTTTGAAAAAAGCTGGTGGAATTTTTATCGGGATGGCATTGAAAGTATAGATAGATCTGGGCAGTATAGACATTTTAACAATGTTTATTCTTCCAATCCGTGACCATGGAATGCTTTTCCATCTTTTTGTGTCTTCTTCAATTTCTTTCATGAGTGTTCTGTAGTTTCTTGAGTACAGATCCTTTATTTCTTTGGTTAGGTGTATTCCAAGGTATCTTATGGTTCTTGATGCTATAGTAAATGGAATCGATTCTCTAATTTTCCTTTCTATATTTTCATTGCTGGTGTAAAAGAAAGCAACTGATTTCTGTGCATTGATTCTGTATCCTGCCACATTACTGAATTGCTGTATGAGTTCTAGCAATTTGGGGGTGGAGTCTTTTGGCTTTTCCATCTAAAGTATCATGTCATCTGCAAAGAGAGAGAGTTTGACTTTTTATTTGCCAATTTGAATACCTTTTATTTCTTTTTGTTGTCTGATTGCTATTGCTAGGACTTCTAGTACTATGTTGAACAACAGTGGCCAGAGCGGGCATCCTTGTCATGTTCCTGATCTCAATGGGAAGTCTTTCAGCTTTTCCCCATTGAACGTGATATTTGCTGTGGGTTTTTCAGAGATGGATTTTATGAAGTTGAGGAATGTTCGCTCTATCCCTACATTTTGAAGAGTTTTAATCAGGAAAGGATGCTGTATTTTGTCAAATGTTTTTTCTGCATCAATTGAGAGGACCAGGTGGTTTTTCTCTCATTGATTGATTTGCGAATGTTGAATCACCCTTGCATCCCAGGGATAAATCCCACCTGGTCATGGTGGGTAATCTTTTAATGTACTGTTGGATCCTATTGGCTAGGATCTTGTTGAGAATCTTGGCATCCATACTCAACAGGGATATTGGTCTGAAATTCTCCTTTTTGATGGGGTCATTGCCAGATATGGGGATAAAGGTAATGCTGGCTTCATAGAACGAGTCTGGAAGTTTTCCCTCTGTTTCTATTTTTGAAACAGTTTTGAAAATACTTGTCAAATGCTTTTCCTGCATCAATTGAGAGGACCATGTGGTCCTCATCAAGATAAAAATAATCATGTCAAAAAATGGGCAGAAGACATGACCAAACACTTCTCCAAAGAAGACAGACAAATGGCTAGCAGACACAATAAAAAATGTTCATCATCACTAGACATCAGGGAAAATCAAATCAAAACCACTTTGAGATACCAACTTACACAAGTTAGAATGGCCAAAATTAACAGGACAGGAATAAACAAGTGGTGGAGAGGTGGAGAAAGGGGAACCCTCTTACACTGTTGCTGAGAATGCAAGTTGGTGCAGCCACTTTGGAAAATACTGTAGAGATTCCTCAAAAAATTAAAAATAGAGTTACCCTATGACCTTGCAATTTCACTACTATTGGGTATTTACCCTAAAGATACAAATATAATCAAAAGAAGGACCATATGTACCCCAATGTTCATAGCAGCAATTGCCAAATCTTCCACAATTGCCAACCTGTGGAAAGATCCGAGATGCCCTTCAACTGACGAATGGATAAAGAAGATGTGGTCCATATATACAATGAAATGTTATGCAACCATCAAAAAGGATGAATACCCAACTTTTGTATCAACATGGACGGGTCTGGTGATTATGCTGAATGAAATAAGTCAAGCAGGGAAAGTCAATTATCATATGGTTTCACTTACTTGTGGAACCTAAGGAAATAAATGGAGGACTCTAGCAGAAGGAAAGGAATAGTGAATTGGGGTAAATCGGAGGGGGATATGAACCATGAGAGACTGTGGACTCTGAGAAACAAACTGGGTGTTATGGAGGGGAGGGGGTGGGGGGATGGGTGAGCTTGGTGGTGGGTATTAAGGAGCTCATGTATTGCATGGAGCACTGGGTGTGGTGCATCAAGAATGAATCTTGGAACACTGAAAAAATTAATTTAAAAAATAGGTATACTTGAAGGAATAACAACTAAGAAATCCCTCAAATTAATGTCAAATGGCAGATCATAGATCCAGTAAGCTCAGAGAACTTAGCAGGATTAATGCAAACAAAACAACAAAAAGCAAAACTCACAAAATACACTTAGGCATATCATATTCATACTGCAAGAAACAGAAAAAGAATAAATCTTGAGAGAAGAAAAAGGGAAAAGTACCTTACCTATAGAGAAGGAAGCTTAAAAATTATGTCTGATGTCTCAGAAATCATGCAAAGAAAGGGAGAATAAAGTAAAATATTTAAAATTTTGTAAAAAAAATACGCACCAACCTAGAATTTTGTATTTATGAATTCACTTCACTTCAAAAGTGAAGGAGAAATAAAAACTTTTTCAGGCAAACAAATATAGTGAGTATTCATTGCCAGTAGAACTGCTTGCAAGAAATCAAAAAGGTTTTTGGAAAGAAATAAAATGATACATATCAAAGACTTGAATCTATATAAAGGAACAGCATAAGAGAGAATATCAAATGTAAAGACACTCCACAACATGAAAATAAAGGACACAACTTATTTAAATTTGTAGGATGCAATTAAAGCAGTGCTGGGAGAGAAATTTGTAAAACTGAGTTATGCATTAACAAGGAGAAAAATATCAAATCAATAATCTAAGCATTCCATCTCAAAAAACCACAAAAAAAGGGACCAAGATAAACACAAAGCAAACAGATGGAAATTAGAAAGCTGTGAACAAAACTCAGTGGAATTGAAAAAAGTACAATTTACATTAACACACCAAAAGGATACATGCACTGCAAAGTTTATAGAAGTATTATCTACAATAGCCAAATTATGGAAAGAACCCTAGAGCTCATTGACTAATGAATGGATAAAGAAGATGTGGTATATATATATGTGTGTGTATATATAATGTATATATATATACATGTGTGTGTATATATATGTATATGTGTATATATATGTGTGTATGTGTGTGTATATACATATATGTGTATATCTAAAATGGAATATTACTCAGCCATAAAAAGGAATGGAATGAACTCTTGCCTTTTGCAACAACTTGGATGGAGCTTGTTATGGACATTGGGGAGGGTTGGTGCTATGGTGAGTGTTGTGAAAGGTGTAAGCCTGATGATTCGCAGACCTGTACCCCTGGGGCAAATAATAATAAAATAAAAAATTAAAAAAACATAAAAGACTCTTAATGATAGAGAACAAACAGGGTTGACGGAGGGAGATGGGTGAGGAGGATGGGCTAAATGGGTGATTCCTATTAAGGAGGGCACTTGGGATGAGAACTGGGATTTTTATGTAAGTGATGAATCACTAAATTCTACACCTGAAATCAAACTAACCATATGTGTTAACTAATTAGAATTTAAGTTAAAAATTGAATTAAAGGGGCGCCTGGGTGGCTCAGTGGGTTAAAGCCTGTGCCTTCAGCTTGGGTCATGGTCTCAGGGTCCTGGGATCAAGTCCCTCATCGGGCTCTCTGCTTGGCGGGGATCCTGCTTCCTCCTCTCCCTGTCTCTCTGCCTGCCTCTCTGCCTACTTGTGATCTCTCTCTCTCTGTCAAATAAATAAATAAAATCTTTAAAAAATTGAATTAAAAAAACACAAAAGAGTGAAACTTGACATTTCCAACAACATAAATGGAGCCAGAGAGTATTATGTTAAGTGAGATAAGTCAGTTAAAGAAAGACAAATACCATATGATTTCACTAATATGTGGAATTTAAGAAACAATACAAATGAGCAGAGAGAGAGAAAGAAACCAAGAAACAGACTCTTAACTATAGAGAATAAACCCATGGTTACCAGAAGGGAGGTGGGTTGGGGGATGGGCTAACCAGGTGATAGAGATTAAGGAATGCACTTGTAATGAGCACTGGGTGTTATATGGGGGTGTCGAATCATGATATTGTACACCTGTAACTAATATTAAATTCTGTGTAAACTGGGATTTGAATAAAAACTTTAAAAATGATCCCAAAAATGAAATAATTAAACATAACTTAAAAAAATAGATACAAGAACTGTAAGAGGAAATCTAAAAAAACTCTGAAGAAAGAAGTGAAATATTTAAGTAAATTGAGAGGTTTTCTCTGTACATAGACTCAGAATTATCAATATGTCACTTCTTCACAAATTGATCTATAGATTTAATGCAAACCCAAAAATAATCCCTTGAGTTATTTTGTGGATATTGACAAGCTGATTTGAAGTTTATATAAAATGGCAACAATACAGAATAGCCAATGAAATTTCAAAAGAGAAGAGTAAAATCAGAAGTTACTGCCAAACTTCAAAACTTAACATAAGCTATACCAATCAACACAATGTGGTATTGGCAAAAGTATAAAAAAATAAGTGATAGAGATGAATAGATAGACTAGAAGTAGATGCACATAAATATAGTCAACTTATCTTTGACAAAAGTATGTGGCAATTGAATGGAAAAATAATTTATTCTTGAAGTAAAATTGGCTTACAATGTTATATTAACTTTAGGTGTACAACCTATTGACTTACAATTCTATACATTCCTCAATGATCACCCAGGTAAGTGTAGTAATTGATTACACACACACACACACACACACACACACACATCTATATGTTATATATAATACACACAAATTTTATTTTGTATATATTTTGTTACTTTTTTCTACAAACTTTTTATTACTGAAGTAAAATTGACTTTTTTACATTTTTAATTTCAAGTTTTAATTTAAATTCTAGTTAACATATATGGTAAAATTTGTTTCATGTGTAGAATTTAATGATTCCTCACTTACATATAGTACCCAGTGTTCATCTCAACAAGTGCCCTTCTTAATACCCATCACCCATTTAGCCAATCCCCTACCCACCTCCCTCTGTCAACCCTCAGTTTGTTCTCTATTGTTAAGAGTCTCTTATGGTTTGTTTCTCTCTTTATTTTTCCCCTTCCCCTATGTTCATCTATTTTGTTTCCTATATTCCACATACAAGTGAAACCATACAGTATTTTCTTTCACTAACTGACTTATTTCACTGATAATACTCTCTACCTCCATCCATGTCATTGCAAATGGCAAAATTTCATTCCTTTTCATGGTCTAGTAATATTCCATTACATATATATTCACCACATCTTCTTTTTGTTTTGTTTTGTTTTCAGTTTCAGAGTTTTGTGATTCATCGGTTGCACATAACACCCAGTACTCTTTACATCAAGTGCCCTCCTTAATGCCCATCACCCACTCACCCCATCTTCCCACTCACCACCCCTCCAGCTACCTTCAGTTTATTTCCTATAGTTAAGGGTCTCTTATGGTTTGTCTCCCTCTCCGATTTTGTCTTATTTACCACATCGTCTTTATTCATTCATCAGTAGATGGAGAATTGGGCTATATCCATACTATGTCTATTGTTGATAATACTGCTATAAACATCAGAATCCATGTGCTTCTTTGAATCAGCATTGTTGTATCAATTGGGTAAATTCCTAGCAGTGCAGTTCCTGGATCAAAAGATAGTTCAACTTACAACTTTTTGAGGAACCTCCATACTGGTTTACAGAGAGACTGCACAATTTGTATTTCCATCAACAGTATGAAAGTGTTTCACTTTGTCACATTCTTGCCAACAGCTGTTGTTTCTTATGTTGTTAATTTTAGCCATTCTGACGGTTGTGTGGTGGTATCTCATCATAGTTATGATTTGTATTTCCCTGATGATGACTGATGTTGAACATTTTTTCATGTGTTTGTTAGCCATCTGGATGTCTTCTTTGGAAAAATATCTATTCATGTCTTCTGCCCATTTCTTTTTTTTTTTTTTTTGGTTTTATAACAACAGAAGTTTAATTCCTGTTTTTATTTTTTTTTTTATTTTTTATTTATTTATTTTTTTTAAAGATTTTATTTATTCATTTGACACAGAGAGAGAGATCACAAGTAGGCAGAGAGGCAGGCAGAGAGAGAGGAGAGAGGAGGAAGCAGGCTCCCTGCTGAGCAGAGAGCCCGATG
>LNAC01001306.1:139190-246689 GCA_002007465.1 Ailurus styani
GCTTCCTCCTCTCCCTGTCTCTCTGCCTGCCTTTCTGCCTACTTGTAATCTCTCTCTCTGTGTCAAATAAATAAATAAAATCTTTAAAAAAATAAAAATTAATAAAAAAATAGATTTTGGATACTAACACTTTATCAGATATGTCATTTGCTAATATCCCATTCCTTAGGTTGTCTCTTAGTTTTGTTGATTGTTTTCTTCACTCTGCAGAAGGTTTTTTTTTTAATCAGGATGAAGTCCAAATATTTCCTTTTTTGTTTTTGTTTCCCTTGCCTCCAGAGACGTGTTTAATAAGAAGTTGTTGGGGCCGAGGTCAAAGAGGTTACTGCCAGTGTTTTCCTACAGGATTTTGATTATTTTGTTTCACAATTAGGTTTTTCATCCATTTTGAACTTATTTTTGTGTATGGTATAAGAATGAGGTCCAGTTTTATTCTTTTGAATTTTGCTGTCCAGTTTTCTCAACACCATTTTTTGAAGAGACTGTCTTTTTTACATTAGATAGTCTTTCCTGCTTTGTGAAAAATTAGTTGACCATAGAGTTTAGGGTCAGTTTCTGGGTTCTCTATTTTGTTCCATTGACCTATGTGTGTTTTTGTGCTAGTACCATACTGTCTTGATTGTTAAAGCTGTGTAATATAGCCTTAAGTCTGGCATTGTGGTGCCTCCAGCTTTGATTTTCTTTTTCAACATTCCTCTGACTATTCAGGGGTGGTTTTTGGTACTGTACAAATTTTATGATTATTTATTCCAGCTCTGTGAAAAGTGTTGATGGTATTATGATAAGGATTGCTTTGAATGTGTAGATTGCTCTGGGCAGCCTAGACATTTTATTTATTCTTCCAATCCATTAGTATGGAATGTTTTTGCATTTCTTGGTGACTTCCTCAATTTCTTCCATAAGTGTCCTGTAGTTTTCAGAGTACCAATCCTTTACCTCCTTGGTTAGGTTTAATTCTAGGAATCTTATGGTTTTTGCTGCAATTGTAAATGGGATTGATTCCTTAATTTCTCTTTCTTCTGTTTCATTGTTAGGGTACAAAAATGCAACTGACTTCTGTGCATTGATTTTATATCCTGCAACGTTGCTCAATTCCTGTATGAGTTCTAGCAATTTTATGGTGGAGTCTGGGTTTTCCACATAAAGTACCATGTTATTTGTGAAGAGTGAGTTTGACTTCTTTACCAGTTTGAATGCCTTTTATTTCCTTTTGTTGTCTGATTGCTGAGGCTAGGACTTCTAGTACTATGTTGAATAGCAGTGGTGAGAGTGGGCATCCCTGTCATGTTCATGACCTTAGGGAAAGTGTCTCAGCTTTTCCCCATTGAGAATGATATTCACTGTGAGATTTTGTTATATGGTTTTTATGATATTGAGGTATGTTACCTCTTTCCCTACATTGCAGAGTGTTTAAATCAAGAAAGTTTTCTGTGTTTTCTCAAATGCCTTTTCTGCATCAGTTGAGAGGATCATATATTCTTTTCCTTTATTTTATTAATGTGATTGATTTGTGAATATTGACCCACACTTGCAGGCCAGGAAAAAAATCCCACTTTGTTGTGGTGAGTAATCTTTTTAGTGTACTGTTGGATCCTATTGGCTGGTATCTTGATGAGATTTATGGCATCCATATTCATCAGAGTTATTGGCCTGTAATTCTTCTTTTTGGTGTGGTCTTTGTCTGGTTTTGGAATAAACATATTGCTGTCTTCATAGAGTGAGTTAGGAAGTTTTCCTGATATTTCTATTTTTTGAAATAGTTTCAGAAAATAGGTATTAATTCTTCCTTAAATGTTTGGTAGAATTACCCTGGGAAGGCATCAGGCCTTGGCTCTTGTTTGGAGATTTCTGATTACTGCTTCAATGTCCTTTTTTATTATGGGTTTGTTTATGTTTTCTTTTTCTTCCTGTTTCAGTTTTCATAGTTTATAACCTTCTAGGAATACATCCATTTCTTCCAGATTGCCTAATTTGTTGCCATAATGTTGCTCATAATATATTATTAAAACTGTTTGCATTTCCTTGTTGTTGTCATAATCTCTCTTTCATTCATGATTTTATTTATTTGGTTCCTTTCTTTTTTTGAATAATCTGTCTAGGGATTTATTGATTGTATTAATTTTTTTAAAGAACCACCTTCTAGTTTCATTGATCTGTTTTCCTGTCCTTTTGTTTCTATTTCATTGATTTCTGCTGTAATCTTTATTATAGACTCATGCTGGGTTTAGGCTTTGTTTTCTGGTCTTTTTCCAGCTCCTTTAGGTGTAAGGTTAGCTTGTGTAATTGAGACTTTTCTTGTTTTTTTGAGAATAGTGTGTCATGCTATGTACTTCCCTCTCAAGACTGCCTTTGTTGCATTCCAAAAGTTCTGCACTCTTGTGTTTTCATTTTCATTTGCTTCTGTGGTTTTTAAAAAATTCTTCTTTAATTTCCTAGTTGACCCGTTCATATTTTTTTTTGGTAGGATGCACTTCAACTTTAATGTCTTTGTGTTCTTTTCCAATTTCCTCTTGTGATTGAGTTCAAGTTTTAAAGCATGTGGTGTGAGAATTTTCAGGGAAAAATCTCAATCTTTTGAGACACCTGAGACCTGATTTATGATCCAGTATGTGATGTTTTCTAGAGAACGTTCTGTGTGCACTAGAGAATAATTTATATTCTGTTGCTTAAGATGAAATCCTCTGAATATATCCGTGAAGTCCATCTGGTCCAGTGTGTCACTCAAAGCTCTTGTTTTCTTGTTGATCTTCTGCTTAAATGATCTGTGTCTTGGTGCGAGTTGGGTGTTACTGTCCCCTACTGTTATGGTATTATAATCAATGTGTTTCTTTAATTTTGTTATCAATTGTTTTGTATAATTGGGTGCTCCCATTTAGGGGCATAAATATTTACAATTGTTAAATATTCTTTTTGGATTGAGCCTTTATTATATAGTTTCTTTCATCATCCCATATTACTGTCTTTGTTTAACAAAATTTAATTTGTCTGACATGAGAATCACTACCCCAGCTTTATTTCTATGTCCTTTAGTATGATAAATTGTTCCCCACTCCCTCACAAACAATCTGGAAGTGTCTTCGTATCTAAAATGAGTTTCTTATAGTCAGCATATCAATGGGTCTTGTCTTATCCAATCTGATATCCTGTGTCTTTTGATGAGATCCTTTAGTCCATTTACCTTGTTGAGTAATTATTGAAAGATATGAATTTAGTGCCATTGTATTACCTGTAAAATCTCTGTTTCTGTACATTGTGTTCCTTTTTGGTCTTTGTTACTTTGGGGCTCTCTCTTCACTCAAAAGATTGTTTTAGTATTTCTTCCAGGATTGGTTTAATGATCACAAATTCCTTTTATTTCTGTTTGTTTTGGAAGCTCTTTATCTCTCTCTCTCTCCATTCTGAATGACAGCTTTGCTGGTAAAGTATTCTTCTTCATATTTTTATCATTTAGTGTGTTGAATATATCATGCCAGTCCTTTTTGGCCTGCTTCAGTTCTGCTTCCACCCTTGTATTTCTACTCTTGTAGCTTAAGGACCTCTTGTCTTCAGCTGCTTTCAAGATTTTCTCTTTATCTCTGAAATTTGTAAGCTTCATTATTATATGCTGGGATGTTGACCTATTTTTACTGATTTTGAGGGGGGTTCTCTGTGCCTCCTGGATTTGAATGCTTATTTCCTTCCCGAGATTAGGGAAGTTCTCAGCTATAATTTGTTCAGATAAACCTTCTCCTCCCTCTCTCTTTTCTCATTTTCTGGGACCCCTGTTTTTCTAATGTTATTGCCCTTTATGGTATCACCAATATCGCAAAGCCTCCCCTATTGATCCAGTAGTTGTTTTTCTCTCTTTTCCTCAATTTCCTTATTCTCCTTATTTTGTCTTCTATATCACTTACTCTTTCTTTTTCCTCACTTACTCTAGCAGTTAGAGCCTCCAATTTTTACTGCATCTCAGTGAAAACATTTTTACTTTCAGTCTGATAAGATTTTAGTTCTTTTATATTGGCAGTAAGGGATTCTCTAGCATCTTTTATGCTTTTTTTTTCAAAAAAGCATGAAATGCTTTTTGTAATGGTTATATCTTTATAATGGTTGTTCTGAATTCTAGTTTGTGTCTTTATAATGGTATCTTTATAATGTAATCTTTATTATATTATATATTTATAATGGTTTTATCTTTATAATGGTTGTTCTGAATTCTAGTTCTGACATCTTACTTATATCCATATTGATATAATATCTGGTAGGCAGTACTACATCTAGCTCTTACTTTTCTTTTGAATTTTGTCTTCTAGTCATTTGGCCAGGAAAGAAAGGGAAAGAAATCTGAGGGTTTCAGAAGGGAGAGGGTGGAGGAGGAGGTAGCAGTGCGATGTGTATTAAGGAGGGCACGTGTTGTAATGAGCACTAGGTGTTATATACAAATAATGAATCGTTGAACACTACATCAAAAACTAATGATGTACTATGTGTTGGCTAACTGAACATAATAATAAACAAACAAACAAATAAAATAATTTTGGAAAAAAAGAAGGAAAACAAACAAAGAAAACCCAGCAGAAGCAGCAGTAATAATATCAAGAACAACAACAATATCTTCAGGTAGTGATTCTGGTGTATGCTGTGTACACTGCTATTGTATTTTGGCTGCTCTTTCCTACTGGTCTTTCCTCTACAGAGTTCCTACTTGCTTGTAGTGGGGGGTGTTTTGTCCTTTAAGTAGTTATGTTTTGATTTGTTTGTGAAGTTAAGCTGGAAGATGATGTTTTGGAGCTTTCTTTAATAAGTAGACTTAGTAGGTGTGGGGGTTTGTGTTGGTCATCTGAGGGAGAGGTCTGCTGTGCTGGCTCACAATCTGACTTGCCCTCCTAAAGATGCTCCTGCCAGGTCAGGGGGCCAGGGTTTAGTGTAGGGGTGTCTGACCTCCACTAGAGGCACTGTGTTTATCTCTGGAGTCTGACTGCCCTTGTAGGTGAAAAGAGGGAGGTGTGGTGGAAGAGGTAGATAAAATATAGCATCACCTCTCCCTCTTGTCCCTGGGGTGTGGAATTTCTGGCCCGCTGCTCAGGAGACCCTCTTAGAAAAGCAAGTAATCTCCTGTGACCCAGGACCTCCTCAGTTCCTTGTCCTAACCTGTCTGGGTCTGGGTCTTTGACGTAACCAGAGCCACAGATCTCCTGTATTTTATCTCTGGCCAGTGGTTAGGATTCAAACCTTGACGTTTTAAAGGGCTTGGTGATGTGTGTGCCCATTCTTGTCCCCTGGCTGGGTGGCTTAGTGTGTGCCCAGCACCATCCTATCCTTGAAAAGCCATCACCCAATGTGTGTTTAGAGGCTCGAGTTTATTGTAACACTCAGCAAAAAGCTGGAGCCATGTTATCAGCTACCTGCACTTGACTCCATCCCCTACTCCCCTTAGTCCCAGAAAAGCCATTGCAGAGGCTTGAATCTTTTGTGGCAGACAGCAAAAAGTGGTAGCCAGGTTATCCACGTTCTGCTCTAGTCTCTGTGCTCTATTCAGTAAGTCCCAGAAAAGCAGCTGTTTGGCACATGCACAGAGGCTTAAACCTAATGTGGTTCACGCTGAAAAGGTAAGAGGTTTTCTCCCCTCTCTGTTCCCCTCTAACCCCACTGTTGAGCCCTCCTCAAGGTTTCCCAGCTCTCCCTTTGTCTTTAGAGAGGACAAATATGCTCCTCCAAATATGCTATAGGAAGGGGAACAATCTCTCCCTGGGCATCCTAGGGATCCACCCGCCATGGCTGATTGTGTGGTCGCAAACTGCTGTAATCTTTCCACCTTTCTCCCTCTTCCTGACTTTGCTCCATGAACCCAGATGCCTCCCCTTCCCAGCCACACAGTTTCTCAATTCCCCAGTTCAGAGCTCTGAACCCCACTTATGCCAAATTCTCCCACTCCAACTGTGTATAATGTTAATACTCCTCCAATCCTCTTCTCGGTTGTTCAAAACAGTTGGAGGTTGATCTAGTTGTATTCCAATGATGAGGCAAATTCAGGGTCCCCCTGCTACACTGCCATCTTGGAACTCTGATCAAAGCCATTTCTGTGGGTTTTTTTTCTTTTTAGTTAATAGATAAAGAGAACAGATTGGTGTTTGCCAGATGCTGTGGTGAGGGGGAGAGTTAGAAGATGAGAGAAATGAGTAAAGGTGGTCAAAAGGTAAAAATAAATAAGAATTTGAAAATCAATAAAATAATAAGTGAGTACATTGAAAAGATCAGTGATATTGACGAATATCTAGCAAGAATGGCAAAGAAAAAAGAAAGAAGACAGAAATTAGTAACATTAGGAATAAGCCAAGGGATATTTCTACAGAATTTGCAGACAGAAAAAAGATAAAATAGAATATATCAAACAAATCTATGTGGACAAATTTGACAACTTAAATGAAATAGATCCATTCCTTAAAAAGTGCAAAGTATCACAAATTACCCAATATGAAATAGATCATTTGATTAGCCCTTTAACTTTTAAGGAAATTGAATTCATCCTTAAAAATTGGCCCCCCAAAAAGAAATCTACAAGTGCCTAAACCTACAGTTAACTTCACACTTAATGCTGAAATACAGAATGCTTTCCCCCTGAAATAAAGAACAAAACAAGATGTCCACTTTGACCACCTATATTCAATTTGTACTAGAAGTTCTAGCTAATGTAATGAAACAAGAAAAGGAAATAAAGGTAATGTACAATTGCCTGTGTTGATAATCCTAAGGAAACTACAAAAACAGTCCTATAACCAATAAGTGAATTTAATAAGGTCTCTGGGTACAAGATCAACATACAAAAACCAATTGTGTGTTTATACAGTAAAAATGAACATATTGAAACAAATTAAATATATAATACTATTTTCAATCACCGAAAAAACCAAATACTTAATGTAAATCCAACAAAACTAACAAAACATATATATGGTTTTTATGCTGAAAATTATAAAACATTGATGAAAGAAATCAAAGAAAGTTTTAAATAAATGGAAAGACATCTGTGTGCATGGATTGGAAGACTCAACATAGTAAAAATGGAAAGTCCTCCAAAATTAATATGCAGGTTTAACATAATTCTTAAAAGTCTGAACAATATTTTTGGTTAATGTAGACCAGAAAGCTCTAAGATTTATATGGAAAGGAAATATGCTAGTATAGTTAAAATAATTCTAGGAAAAAAAAAGAATGAAGTGGAAGAAATCCACCTACCTAATTTCAGGACTTATTATATAGCTACAGTAATCAAGACTATGTGGTATTTACAGGAAGATACATATACAGATCGGTGAAACAGATTAATGAACCCAGAAATAGCTATGGACAGCTTAGTTGATTTTTGACAAAGATGCAAAAGCAATTCAATGGAGAAAGTCTTTTCAAAAAATGGTTCTGGAACACTTTGATATCCATAGGAAATAGAAATGAACTTTGATCTAAAGCTCACACCTTATACAAAAATGAATTCTAAATGGACCATAGATTTAAATGTAAAAAGTAAAAACTGTAAAAAATTTAAAAGAAAAGATAGGGGATAATCTTCTAGACCTAGGGCTTGGTGAAATATTTTTAGAAATGACACTAAAAGCACAATCCATAAAAGAAAAGAAGAAATAGCTTGGACTTCCTTCGAAAGTAAACCCCCCCTTTTTTTCTGCAGAAGACCCAGATGAGGAAAATAAAAGCTGTAGACTGGGGGAACTTGCAAAACCACATATCTGACAACTCATATCTAGAATATATAAAGAACCCTTAATACACAACTTTTTAAAAAAGTCAATTAGAAAATGAGCAAAATGCATGAAGAAACATTTCACTGAAGAGAGTATATGGATAGCAAATAAGGACATGAAAAGATTTTCAACAATTAGCTTTTGGAAAATAAAATTAAGAATTCAATGATCTATCCCTGCATGCACGACTGAGAAGAGGCAATTTTCTCATTACTGTGACTACCAGATGCTAGCAAGAATGTCACGAAAATAGATTTTTCTTACGTTGCTGGTAAAAATGTAAAATAGTGCTATTTTTCTGGAAACAATTTGACAGTTTTTTTAATAAAACTAAATGTGTGATTCCCATAGGTCTAAGCATTTGCATTCTGGAGCATTTATTCTGGAGAAATGAAAACTTTTATCTGCACAAAAACCTGCTCATGATTGACTGTTCATAAAAGCTTTAAGGGCCTCAACATAAAAACAACCCAAGTACCCTTTGATGAATGAATGATTAGACAAGCATTTCAAATAAATGGAAAAAATACTACATAAATACTCATGGAATACAACTTAACAATAAAAAGGAATGGACTATTGATACATGCAACTTGAAAAAATCTTCAGAAACTTATGCTAAGTGAAAAAATCCAACTTCAATAGACTATTAATCAGCCCTCAGGAAGGATGAATGCTCACCATTTGCATCCACATGGATGGAACTGGAGGGGATTATATTAAGTAAAATAAGTCAAGCAGAGAAAGACAATTATATGGTTTCACTTATATATGGAATATAAGCAATAACACGGAGGACTTATAGGGGAAGGGAGGGAAATCCAAAGGGGAAGAAATCAGAGAGGGAGATAAACCATGAGAGACTATGGACCCCAGATTGTTCTGGGGGTTTCAGAGGGGAGGAAGGATAGGAGGAGATGTGATGGGTATTGAGGAGGGCAGGTGCTGTGATGGGCACTGGGTGTTATACATAGCTAATGAATCATTGAACACTACATCAAAAACTAATTATGTACTGTACAGTCCTTAACTGAACATAATAAAAAAAAGCCAACTTCAAAAAAATCACATGCTCTATGACTCCATTTATATAACATTTTTGAAATGACACAATTATAGAAATGGAAAAGAGATTAATGATTTCCAGGGGATGGGAATGGTAGATTAAAGAGGGAGAAGAATCATGTAATAAAGGAACATAGGAGTGTACATACATACTGTGCAATATCAATTTCTTGTTTTAATTATTGTGCTATAATTATGAAAAACATAAATTGAAGAAAACTGAGTGAAGGATATCTACCTTTGAAACTTCTGTGCCTCTAAATATATTTTAATATAATACGTTTTAAAAATTGGTTCTGAATCCAATGAAATGAAATTTTAGAATACTTGAAATACCCAAGTAACCATTAAAGAGTCAAAGTTAATAAAGTTACATTTTCACCATGGAAGCAAGATTGTATCTGGGATATGAACTGTAATTATAGCTATATGTCTGGTCCCTTTAGGAAAAGAATCAATGTGTGCTTTGTTTGAAAGATTTGGTGGATTATTTCTACTGAAAACAAAAACGAGAACAAAACTTTATCTATTTTTAATTAAAGACATAATCAAGAGAAACACTTTCAAAAAGTTAACATTGTTATTTAATTATCATTTATAAAAATAAACATATTTGTTTAATTTCCTCTCAAGGTTGTCCTGTTGGAATCTTGTTTGCTTCATAAGCATAAACATCTGCTTATACATTTTTATTAGTCCTTTGTATTGGACATTTTGATAGGTTATACTACATCAAATTAATAAAATGAGCAATTTTAAAAAAGTAAAAGGAGTCTAAAAATAGTGTTCTGCAATGGGCTGCATGTTGCTTTAAAGTCTGAATTTTTAGATAAATGTCATCTTTCTGCTAATATATTTAAAAATAAAAGCATAATTATCTTAATTTTTGCTTTCTGACTAATAATTAAATTTCATTATTTTAGTTACCTATTTATTTTTAATTATATTGTATGCTACATCCATTTATTATTTCAATGGCCAGAACTCCTAAAGGTTCTATGTTTACAAAAATTCCTTTTGTATTTCTCTTATAAGACTTGGATTGGGAATCGAAGAAGGAAGTATCGTTTAATGGGGATTGAAGTTCCACCTCCAAGAGGAGGCCCTGCTGATTTTTCTGAGCAGCCTGAATCTGGTTCTTTGTCTGCACTCACATCAGGAGAGGAAGCTGGTCCTGAAGTAGGAGAAGATAATGAAAGAAATGATGAAGTATCTATCTGTTTGTCTGAAGGAAGCTCTCAAGGTATTTCATATGCTACACTTCCTAATAATAGCTTTTATAAATTTGATGGATTTTAACTTGCTTTTCAGCTAATTGCATTTCACATCTAAAGTCTTCAAAACATTTGTTTTAACATTTGAAAAGAAATTGATTTATTTTGATTATATTTTTATATATATACACACACATAATGAAATGATTACTACAGTCAAACTAATTAACATATCCATCTCCTCACATAGTTACCATTTATTTATATGGTGAGAGCACCCAAAATCTACTCTCTTAACAGATTTCTAGTATACAATATAGAATTTTTAACTGTAATAATCATGCTGTACATTAAATCTCTGGACTTATCCATCCTATGTAGCTGCAAATTTGTATCCTTTGACCAAATTCCCCCATTTTCCTGACCTCCCCACCATGGTAACTATCATTCTGTTATCTGCTTCTATTTTGACTTTCTAAGAGTGCACATATAAGTGAGATCATGCAGTATTTTTAGTTCTGTGCCTGGCTTATTTCATTTAACATAATGTCCTCCAGGTTCATCCATGTCATTTAGAATGGCAAGATCTCCTTTATTTAAGACTGAATAAATTCATATGTATGTGTGTATATACACACACACGCATATATGTAGGGTTTATATATTTATATATGTATATTTTCATATATATAATCCATATATATTATATATATATATTTCTCAATTTCTTTATCCATTTATCTGTCAACAGATACTTAGGTTGCTTCCATATTTTGGCTACTATAAGTAATGCTGCAAGAAATGTGGGAGCACAGATATCTCTTTGAGGTACTAATTTTATTTCTTTTGTTTATATATCCAGAAGAGTGATTACTGGATCACATGGCAGTTGTATCTTTAGATTTTTGAGGACCTCCATACTGTTTTCCATGATGGCTGTACCAATTTGTATTCTGACCAATGGTGTACAAGGGTTCCCTTTCCTCTATATTCTCACCAACACCCATTTTTAAAAATATTTTTAATTTTTAATCCTTCCACCTAAAGAGCCTCACTGAGTCATCACAACACTTACCACAGTAGTGATCTCTCACATTTAGAAATGGTTTTTGCATCAATCCATAATTATAATTAAGTACATTATTGTTTTTATTTTATTAAAATTCTAATCAATTTATGTTAGAACATTATAAATGTATTATAATAAAAGAGAGTATGGTTTAATCTGATTGACATCAGGGTAATAGGCAACCTGAGTGAAAGTCCTAGATCTTCCACTAGATGATTATGTGACTTCAGGCAAAACATTTAATTCATGGGGCTCTAGTTCCATATCTGTAAACTAAGGGAAATAGGCTGGATCATCTTTATGACATTGCTCAGTGTTTCCCTAATGAGAATTGAAATAATAACCTGTACTTTTTCAATGAACACTTTTATCAAGGTTAATTTACATATCATGAAATTCATCTATTGTCAGTGTAGAATCCAATAAATTTTAGTAAGTTTTATAGCATTGTGGATTATCACCATCACTAAAATCCAACTTTAGAATATTTTCATCACTTCAAAAAATGTATTTGAGCCCATTTGTAATCAACCTTCATTTCCACATTCAAATCCAGGCAACCACAGATCTACTTTCTGACACTATAAACTTGTATTTTCTGAATATTTCATATAAAAGGAATCATACAATATATAGTCTTTTTACATCTGAGAGAAAGAAAAAGAGAGAATCTTGCACTGACCCATTTTGTTTATTTTACTTATCAGAATATTAGCAATATATTTTCGTTTAATTTTTGCCTTTTAAATTTGATTATGGATGTCAAAACTTTTGCTTGTAATATTTATGTTGCCAAATATATCAATCTTTTTCTTTATGATTTCTGACTTTGGTGTTGTGATTACATCATGCCACAGTGGGGTATGTTAACATACCCTTGTATTTGAATCTTATATTCTTATGATTTCATTCTTACAACTTGATATTTATTCTGCCTAGAATTTATTTTACTTTAAGATGTGTGAGGAAAATACCTAATTTTATTTTTCCAAATGGTTAACCAGTTGCCCTTACACTATTTGTTAAATAATCCAGCATTTTTCAGTGAGTTTAATTATAGCTTTTTATCAAGTATTAGATACATACACACATATATGTATACATATACATCTTGTATTTCATATTATGTTACATTGATCTGTTTATTACTGTGGCTTTATAAAATATCTAATTATCTGGTAATGCTCTGATTACTCTTCTTAGCTCTTGTAGCATGGATTCTTCTAGATTAACTTTAGAATTGTTTAGTCATACCTTTCTCCAATCCCTCTCCCCCAAAATCATTTTAAGACTTTTTTATTGGCACTGCATTAAGTGAGTAATAAAATGTGGAAAGAAAAATTCAGTTTTGCACATGTTAAGTTTTAGATGATATCAGGACACCATGTGGAGTTGTTCAGCAGACTCATGGATAATGTGGGTCTTAAAATCAGAAGAGGAGTTAAGATAAAATGAAATATAGGAACCACAGACACTGAGGCCAAAAACAAAAATATCTAGCCATAGAAATAGAAAATTTAGTTAAGGGAGAAAATGGAAAACAGAAAAGAAAGATGTATAAGAGGTGTGTGTTGAGAAATATCCAGATTTGGGGGCTGGAGGAGAAAAGGGAGCCATCAAAAGAATATTCAGATATAGGAGAATGAGGTGGTTATGTTATTACTAAAATCAAAGAAAGAGATTTCAGAAGAAAGAAATGTCATTATCTCGGTCATTTTTTGGAAGATGAATAGAAATACTCTCACATGAGGCATCTAAAAATGGTAAAAGGTATACAAGTGGACAATATAATGGTACCAGAGGATGAGGGACAGGGTTATGAGGAGTTGTTCATTAAGTATAAAGTTGCAGTTATACAACTGTAGTATAACTGTTGGACAACATAGTTCCTATACTTGGCAATAAGGGGTTATAGACTTAAAAAACTTGTTAAGAGGGTAAATCATATTGTGTTCTTAACACAAAAAAAGGACACAAGAAAACTTCTGGAGGTGATGGATATGTTTATTACCTAGATTGTGGTGATGGTAACATGAGTGTATTCACATGTCCAAACTCACCAAATTGTATATATTAATTATGTATACTTTGTGTATACCAATTCTAACTTAATAAAGAAGAAAAATGAAAATAAAATTTTAAAAAGAATGAGAACCCATTGAATTGAGTGCTTAAAGGGTTCTTTCAAAAAGCAATGTGTGTTGCAAAGTAGAAGCAAAGAGATTGCAATAGGTTGAGTAATGAAAGGGATATAAAAGCTCTTAGTATTTCTAGGGCCATAATTTTTATACCAAGTGTTTAAAAATTTGTGTGACTTTTCAACTGTTCCCTTTCTCTCTCTCTCCCCTTCTTCCCTCTGTCTCTCTGTCTTTTTATTTTATTTTATTTTATTTTATTTTTTCAGTGTTCTAAGATTCATTGTTTATGCACCACAACCAGTGCTCCATACAGTATATGCCCTCCTTAATACTCACCAGCAGGCTCATCCATCCCCACCTCCTCCCCTCCAAAACCCTCAGTTTGTTTCTCAGAGTCCAATCTCTCATGGTTTGTCTCCCTGTCCAATTTCCCCCAATTCACTTTTCCTTTCCTTCTCCTAATGTCCTCCATGTTATTCTTTATGCCCTACAAGTAAGTGAAACCATATGATAATTGACTTTCTCTGCTTATTTCACTGAGCGTAATCCCCTTCAGTTTGGTCCATGTGGATACAAAAGGTGGGTATTCATCCTTTTTGATGGCTGTGTAATATTCCATTGTATATATATGGACTGTATCTTCTTTATCCATTCGTCTGTTGAAGGGAATCTTGGTTATTTCAAATCAAAACCACATTGGGATACCACCTTATACCAGTTAGAGTGGCCAAAATTAACATGACAGGAAACAAGTGTTGGAGACAATGTGGAGAAAGGGGAACCCTCTTACATTGTTGGTGAGAATGAAATTTGGTGCAGCCACTTTGGAAAACAGTGTGGAGATTCCTCAAAAAATTAAAAATAGAGCTACCTTATGACCCTGCAATTGCATTACTGGGTATTTACCCCAAAAATACAGATGTAATGAAAAGAAGGGCCATATGTACCCCAGGGTTCATAGCAGCAATGGCCACAATCTATCTGTCTTTACCAACATTTTCTGTTGGTATTGATGAAGTTGATAACACAGAATTTGATGTATAGGAAAACTCTGAAGCAGGGAAAAAAGAGAGGCTATTTCATCATTTCTAAATCCCTTATTTATAATCTAATTGGTCCGTTAAACCATTTTTGTCTTCTATTAGTCTCTACTACATTGTATGTGTCTGGGAATACTTCAGTATTTTCAGTGATTTATGAATGGATCTTTAAAGAATGATGGCTGGCAGCTATTTGGAAGATAATGGGGATTTGTGTGTTTCTATGGGTGGGTGGGAGAACTATGAAGAAGCATTGTGATTAAAGTAAATTTCATAAACGCCTAAAGGGGAGTTTCAACCTGTGACTTCCACTTCCCCACTTAAAAGAGAATTAAAAAATCAGTAGTTAATGGGAGTAAAGTGAGTTAATTTTAAGATTGTTAATGGACCACTGCTCCTACGCTGGCATCCTTTGTCATTTAATAGTGTGTTCTCTAGACAGCTGACATAGTAATCATGACCTAATGAGAAAAGGGAGAGAGAGAAGTTAATATATGAATCAAAAATTACTTGATGGGAAGTGAGATTACCTAGAATTCCTCTCAGTGGCTTATTTTTTACAGCTGCATAATAACCTTTTCATTCTTATCAGAAATTGGAACAGAAAAGCACAAAAGAGTCTTAAAATACAAAAAGAGCCCTTTTTGGTACTATTTCCAATGAGTTCTGTATTATTTTCTTCCTCATTTTGCTGATGGAGAATGCTAACCTGATTGATTTAACTGTGCGATTCTTTTGTGATGATTAAGTGAATTGTATCATGTGGCCTAGGCTAATATTATAACTTCAAGATATGCTAACCATATTCTCTTTCAGTTATGGACATGTAGTTAAATGTGTTTACTTTGAGATTTCCATTAATTATGACTGAGAGATATGGAGACAAAATAATCAGAGTAGTTGCCCCATACTATTTCAAAAATCAAGCAACTTGAAATTCAATCCTTCATAATATAGCTGTTGATTCAAGAAAATTAGTCTTCTAAATACTTAAGAAAAAAAAAAATATCTTCAAAGCAGGACTTACATTTCACGTGTTAAAAATCAATTTAAAATTGTGTTAAATTTTTCTAGGAAAAAACTCTACAAGCTAAAAGAAGCATTATATTTTTAAAATACAGTAAAAGGCAAGTTTATCTAAAATCATCAGAAAA
Source organism: Ailurus styani (assembly GCA_002007465.1). Taxonomy (NCBI): domain Eukaryota; kingdom Metazoa; phylum Chordata; class Mammalia; order Carnivora; family Ailuridae; genus Ailurus; species Ailurus styani. Next base: position 154,607 of record LNAC01001306.1, read on the forward strand.
TATTGCTGATATTTTAGTAAGAACAGAAATATATGGCAAAACCATAAGGAATGATACTAGTAACAATCTTATTGACGAGCACTGTAACCTCTATTCTGACAGCATGAGTACTAATATCAGCTCTGCAGCTAAGCCTGTTAACAAATCCTCCCCTTCATTTAATTTAGTTGCTGATTACATAGGACTTGAAATTTCTCTGATTTGAAATGTCTTTATTTATTTAATAAATAAAGTCTCCTCAATCTAGGAATCATTTTTCATTAAAAAAATAAATTGAACTTATGGTGTTTAATAGAGGTAGCAAAAGTATTTGACAAAATATGACATCCATTCACGATAAAAACCCTCAACAAAGTAGGTGTAGAGGGAACATACTTCAACATAATAAAAGCCATATATGAAAAATCCACAGCTAATGCCATCTTCAATGGGGAAAAACTGAGAGCTTTTTCTCTACAGTTAGGAACAAGACAGAGAAAAAAAAAGGAACAAGACAGAGATGTATGTCCACTCTCACTACAGTTATTTAACATAGTGCTGGAAGTCCTAGCCGTAGCAATCAAAAAACAAAATAAATAAAAGTAATCCAAATTGGCAAGGAAGATGACACACTTTGACTATTTGCAGATGACACGATATTCTATGTAGAAAACCCAAAATCCTCCCCCCAAAAACCTGCTAAAATTGATACAAGAATTCAGTGAAGTTGTAGGACATAAAATCAACATACAGAAATCTGTTGCATTTCTATACAGCAATAAAGAAGCAGCAGAAAAAGAAATCAAGGAACTAATCCCATGTAAAATTGCACCAAAAACTATCAGATACCTACGAATAAACCTAACCAAAGAGGTGAAAGACCTGATCTCTGAAAACTATAGAACACTGATGTAAGAAATTGAAAATGACACAAAGAAATGGAAAAACATTCCATGCTCAGAGATTGGAAGAAAAAATATTGTTAAGATGTCTGTACTACCCCAACCTACATATTTAATGCAATTCCTAGCAAAATACCAACAGCATTTTTCACAGAGCTAGAAAAAACAATCCTAAAATTTGTACAGAACTACAAAAGATTACTATAGCTAAAGAAATCCTGAAAAAGGAAAAGTAAAGCTGGAGACATCAATTCTGGACTATATTATGAAGCTGTATTGATCAAGATGGTGTGGTACTGGCACAGAAATAGACACATAGACCAATAGAACAGAATAGTAAACCCAAAAATGAACCCACAACTATATGTCAATTAATCTTTGACAAAGCAGGAGAGACTATCCAATGGGAAAATGTCTCTTCCCCAAATGGTGGTGGGAAAACCAGAAAACTACATGTAAGCACAACATACACAAAATAAATTGAAAGTGGATGAAAGACCTAAATGTGAGACCTGAAGCCATAAGAATCCTAGAAGTGAACACAGGCAAGTAATTTCTTTGACATGGGCTATAGTAACTTCTTTCAAAATATGTCTCCTGAGCCAAAGGAACCAAAGCAAAAACAAACTATTGGGACAACATCAAAATAAAATGTTTCTTTTTTAAAAAAATTTTCAGTGTTCCAAGAGTCATTGTTTATGCACCACACCCAGTGCTCCATGCAATATGTGCCCTCCTTAATATCCACCACCAGGCTCTCCCATCCCTCCATCCCCCTCCCCTGCAAATCTTTTCTGCACAGTGAAGGAAACAATCAACAAAACTAAAAGGCACGCTATGGAATGGCAGAAGATATTTGCAAGTGACATATCTGATAAAGGGTTAGTATCCAAAATATATAAAGAACTTTTAAAACTAAACACCTAAAAAGTGAATAACCTAATTAAAAATGGGCAGAAGAGTTGAATTGACATTTTTCCAATGAAGACATACAGATGACCAAAAAACACATGAAAAGATGCTCAACATCACTTATCATCAGGGAAATGCAAATCAAAACTACAATGAGTTATCACCTCACATCTGTCAGAATGGCTGAAATCAAAAACACAAGAAACAACAAGTCCTGGGAGCTATATGAAGAAAAATTAACCTTGTGCACTATTGGTGGGAATGCAAACTGATCAATCACTGTGGACAACAGTATGGAAGTTTCTCAAAAATTAAAATTGAACTACCCTACAATCCAGTAATGGCAATATTAGGTATTTATCCAAAAAATACAAAAACACTAATTTGAAGTGATACATGCACCCCTACGTTTACTGCAGCATTACTTACAATAGCCAAACTATGGAAGCAGCCCAAGCATCTATGGATAGATAAATGGATTAAGAAGATATGGTATATACATATACAATGGATTATTATTCATCCATATAATAAAGTGAAATTTTACCATTTGCAATGACATAGATGGAGCTAGAAAGTATTATGTTAAGCAAAATACGTCAGTCAGAGAAAGACAAATTCCATATGATCAGTCATATGTGGAATTTAAGAAATAAAATGAATAAGCAAAAGGAATTAAAAATGAGAAAGAGGCAAACTAAGAAACAGACTCTTAACTATAAAGAACAAATTGATGGTTACCAGTATTAAGGTGGGGTGGATGAGTGGAATGGGTGATGGGGTTTAAGGAGTACACTTCTTGTGGTAAGCAGTGGGTGTTGTATGGAAGTGCTGAATCACTATATTGTATGCCTGAACCTAATATTACACTATATGTTAACTAACTGAAATTTAAATAAAAACATGAAGATCACTAACTCGAAAATAAATAAATTTAATTTATGGTGGACTTCCCATTAAAAACTGGTAAAGTTTTGCTGTATATCTTAAACCAAATTCTTTATGTCCTCATGTGAGTTCCTCAATTAGCCTTTTTTTCCCCCTTCCATTAATGTTCCATGCTCTTACAGGGCACCCTATACATTTTTCCACGGGAAGGAATGTATCTGGAAAAATCTTAGGAGAAGTGACAAATATTTTTGTTCTGCTTTTTTTTATAAAAAAAGATTTTTATTTATTTATTTATTTGAGAGAGTTAGAGCGAGAGGGATCACAGAGGGAGTGGGAGAAGCAGACTTGCTGCTGAGCGGGGAGCCCGATGTGAGGCTAGATCCCAGGACCCTGAGATCATGACTTGAGCCAGTTAAGCCTTCAGCCTAACTAACTGAGCCACTCAGGCACCCCTTTGTTCTGCTTTCTATGGTGAAATAAAATATCAGCGACCAAGAGGCAGAGAACTTCAACTAGTGTTTATCTAAATAATCTGAATAACATGATTATGCATAAAGAAGAGAGGAACATTACTGTCTTGTTTTACTAAGGAATAGCTGTAGGGGTAATCTAAGAGAGGGCTTTATTTGGTAGAGAGCCTAGGGTGTGAAGTAGCCACCTTTCCTAGCTCAACACAGAGAGTTTTTAATAAACTTGTTTTTCTGAATTAATTTTTCTTAGTTTAATTTTTTCACATTTTTAGAATATTGAATTTTTTATTTTATTTAAAACCAATGAATTAACATATGCTGTATTATTAGTTTCAGAGGTAGAGTTTAATCATTCATTAGTTGCATATAACACGCAGTGCCCATCACATCACATGCCCTCCTTAATGCCCATCAACCAGTTACCCCATCCCCTCACCCCACTCCCCTCAAGCAACCCCCAGTTTATTTCCTATAGTTAAGAGTCTCTTATGGTTTGTCTCCCTTTTGATCATAAAAGGAATGCATGTTCATTACAGAAAATATATGAAAATACAGTAAAAAATTTTGAAATAATACTACCTCTCAGTAATAACTATTCTTCAAATAGGAGCAGGTGAATATTTTTGCCAGTGTTTTCTCTTTGCTTATATCCAGGGGTGTGTGTGTATGTGAGTGTGTTCACATACACTTGCTTTTTCAAAAAATTGGAAATGTACTATATTTATAGTTTTATATCATGTGTTCAAAAATTACTATTATCATTTTTCTCTTATTACAACCAGCTATACAAATTCATTGTAAAAAATTTCAATATAAATAAGAAAATTGAAAAAATAAGTAGTGGGGCATGTAGGTGGCTCAGTCATTAAGCGTCTGCCTTCGGATCAGGTCATGATCCCAGGATTCTGGGATCAAGTCCCGCATCAGGCTCCTCACTCGGCAGGAAGCCTGCTTCTCCTTCTCCGATTCCCCCTGCTTGTGTTCCCTCTCTCAATGTGTCTCTCTCTGTCAAATAAATAAAATCTTAAAAAAAAGAAAAAAGAAAATAGAAGTAGTATAGGAATAAGTAAAATTAGGCAAAAGGAAAAAAATAAAATTGCCTGTAATTCCACCCGAAAATAATGTCAATGTTTTAGTATAAATAATGTCAGTCTTCTCATTGTAAATGAAAATGTACACTTTTTTCCTTTTATAAAATTAAAATCATAGGGGTGCCTGGGTGGCTCAGTTGGTTAAGCATCCAGCTCTTGGTTTTGGTTCAGGTCATGATCTCAGGGTCATGACATGGAGCCCTATGGTGGGCTCCATGCTCAGGACGGAGTCTGCTTGAGAGTCTCTCCCTCTCTCTGCCCCTTGCCATTTGCACTCATACCCTCTTAAATAAATAAATAAATAAATAAATAAATAAATAAATAAATAAATCACAGTGTACCTACATAGTAGGTTTTGTCGCCTTCATTTCTTCACTTTCCAATAGATGATGAATATTTTCTCTACTATCAACTCTTCTTGACCTTCATTTTTATAGTATTTATTGAAGGAGTAAGTCCTAAGTGAAACAATCCTCCATTGTTAAGCATATAGTCTGCTTCTATTTTTTCCTTCCAATGATAAGCACCACGGTAGTGGCCATCCTTGTATTTGTACCTATCCACACTTAATTCCTAGAATGCACTGTTAGAAATACAACTGCTTATCAAAGCATATATGATGTGAATTTATCATTTGTATCTTTTTATTTACTTATTTTTAAAGATTTTGTTTATTTATTTGACAGAGAGCAGGAGAACACAAGCAGGGGGAGTGGCAGAGGAAGAGGGAGAAGAGGCTGAGCAGGGAGCCCAATGTGAATTTCAGTCCCAGGACCCTGGGATCATGACCTGAGCTGAAGGCAGATGCTTAACTGACTGAGCTACCCAGGCACCCCCATTTGTGTCTTTTTAAAATAAAGAAATTATTTAAGTGATCTTGAGAAAAGCATTCTCAATAAAGTTTTGAGGAATGAAAAATGAAATCATAGCCTTTTTTTTCCATAGAAGAGTCCAGTGAAGTTCCAAATGAGGCAAGGGTTCATAAAGAGGAGGACCACCATGCAGTATCTACAGATAATGTGGTATGTACATTTTGAAATTCTTTCCTCATGATGGATTCTTTCCTACATGATGGATTTCAAGAGTATGTTTCCAGTTGGTAATAATATTTGTGTTACCATAATTATATCCTGCTCCACTTCACAAGCCAAAACAATGCTGTCACCAGTGAAATTATATCTTTGAGGGTTTAAGAAATGAAAGTTAAATCACTGTCATTTGTGCCTCAATTTTTTTTTGACTGGAGATTTGCAAATATAAAAATCTAATGCTTACTACATATAGGCATTTTATACATATGTTATTTTTCTTTAACACATTTAGCAAAGAACAGATTTCTTTTCATTTAGCAGGTGGAAGAATTAAGGCTGAGGTTAGACTGCAATAATGAAAGAAGGCTTTGTTAGTTCTAAGACTTGTATCTAAGGATTCCTGATTCAGAGTTCTCTGTTCAGACCATATATATCTCTATTGTGTCTGGAACATTCTCTCCTTTTTTAGTCTTAAAGATCACACTGATGAAGATAAGACAATATTAAAAGACTGAATAACAAGCAGAGACAGACTATATGTGGATTTAACTGGGCTTTGTGAAAATGAAAACATTATTGGTATATAGAAGTGCTCTCCAAGCAGCTGTTTTAGCAGCATCTCTTTGTATCCTGACTCCATCAAGTAATACAGAAATCAAGATAGTATGAAAATCAAACATAAAGGCAAATGCCATTTTGTTTTTTCTTTCAAATCAGTGATTTTTGCTTGATTGTAATCTTTTAAAAAATGGTCCCTATAATGGATTCTTCTGTTACAAAACATATGTAACTTCATTTACTCTGGTTTCCTTTACAAACATGAATTATATGACACTATAATTCTGCCACATCTCCTTAACAGAAGTTGAACACATAAAATAGTTTTGCTCTCTTTTGTTAAGCATCAACAATTTATAACAGTATTTTCCACATGCAGAATATAGTTCAGGATTACATTTTATTGATTTTAGTCCTGATTTCAATTGATGTTTGACCCTACTAACACAAATCAATAGACATATAGGAAAACAAACTTTGATTTTGATGAAATGTTTTCATTAGATAATTGGTAATAATTATTTCCTCAATTACTTATGTTAATATTCTTAAATTCCACGCAGTAATAATCTCCTCTGCTCTAGATATGAGTTACACTAAACAGGTTATATACAATTATTTACAAATTAAAACCTTTATTTTTCTGTAAACGCATGCTCGTTTTTAGTCTGAAATTCTCTGCATTGGATCTCTCATCAGCAGACATTTGGAAATAATAAATGAAATCGTGGCATGGAATGACCCAAGTCATTTAGGCAACTAATTTTTGCAAAACATAATTCATTTTTAAAGACAGAACTTCAGACTTTCAAAGCCCCATGTCTTCTGCCTATAACTTTGACTGCTGGCAATTATTCATAGATGGCAAATCACAAAAACATTTAAGACTGATTTATATGCAAAAATCTATAGAGTGGACTTTGGTGCTTTCTTCCCTGGATTACTTATCTCCTTTTCCCCAGAACTGATCCAAACACAGAATCTAAAAAAAAATTTTTTTAGAAAGTATCAAATCAGGTCTGATGAAAACTGACATAATGAAACCCCAAGTTTATAGTGATTTTAATTAAAAAAATAGATTCATCTCCAGTCAGCAGTAGAAATCAATTTCATTGCAACTATCCTCTTAACTCAGAAGCCTACAGGTCACCCACCCTGTTATGGTTACGTATCCTCATAGGCAATGTGTTAAGTATGATCATTCCAGGTATTTTTGGGACTTTTTAAGACTTGTTATTCAAATTCCAATGAATTAGCATACAGTATAATATTAGTTTCGTGGGTACAATATAGTAATTCAACACTCCCATACAACACCAGTGCTCAAATATTTAGAGCTGATTTTGGTTTTGGTTTTGCTTTTCTTAAAAAATTAATGTTCTATGATTACAGAACTTTCCTTGTTGCCATGGTTGGGAGTTTACTGGTCATTCTTCATGTCAGCAGTAAGCTGTTTCGTTGACTCTTTTGAAAGATATTTAATTAGTACCTACTGTGTGCAAAATACTGTACAAACTATGTTGGACCTTAATTCGATAGATAATGACACTTTAGGATCTCTCTCTCTCCCTTCTTACTGTCCAGTGAAGGAAGAAAATCACCAGTTTATTTTTATTACTACATCTTAAATGTCTGCTTTCGATTGTCTAGCTAATGGAGTGCATTAAATAAGTTACTTAAAAAACTGTATTTGACTTTGGAATGCATGTCGCATGTTGACATTTTACATTATAAATTGTAAAGAACTACATGGTAATTAAAAAACAAAACAAAACAATACAAACCCTTGCAACAAACTAGGTATGGTTAGCATTAAAAAGACTACTCTTACAGGAAGTGAGTGTCCTGTCACTGGAGGGCACTATTTAAGCAGCATTCAAATGCCTATTGTTTCTTTGTTTTTTTGTTGGTTTGGGTTTTTTTTGTTTTTATTTTTTGTTTTCTTGACCTTTATTTATTTTTTTATTATTACTTTTTGCCCCAGGGGTATAGGTCTGTGAATCATCAGGCTTACACCTTTCGCAGCACTCACCATTAGCACAAACCCTCCTAATGTCCGTAACCCATCCACATTATCCCTGCCCTCCCACCCCCCAGTAAGCCTCAGTTTGATTCATGAGATGAAGAGGTTCTTATGGTTTCTCTCCTTCCTGATCCCATCTTGTTACATTATTTTTCCCTCCCTACACCCACAACCTCCCACCCTGCCCCTCAAGTTCCCCATATCAGAGAGATCATATGATAATTGTCTTCCTCCTATTGACTTATTTCGCTTAACGTAATACCCTCTAGGTCCATCCACGTCGTTGCAAACGGCAAGATTTCATTTCTTTTGATGGCTGCATAGTATTCCATTGTATATATATACCACTTCTTCTTTAGCCATTCATATGTTGATGAACATTTAGGCTCTTTCCATACTTTGGCTATTGTGGACATTGCTGCTATAAACACTCGGGTGCATGTGCTCCTGAGGATCAATACCTTTGTATCTTTAGGGTAAATACCCAGGAGTGCAATTGCAGGATCGTAGAGGAGCTCTATTTTCGATTGTTAGAGGAACCTCCATACAGTTTTCCAGAGTGGCTGTGCCAGCTTGCATTCCCACCAACAGTGTAGGAGGGTTCCCCTTTCTCCACATCCTCGCCAACATCTGTCATTTCCTGACTTGTTGATTTTAGCCATTCTGACTGGTGTGAGGTGGCATATCACTGTGGTTTTAATTTGTATTTCCCTGATGCCCAGTGATGTTGAGCACTTTCTCATGTGTCTGTTGGCCATTTGGATGTCTTCTTTGGAGAAATGTCTGTTCATGTCTTCTGCCCATTTCTTGACTGGGTTACTTGTTTTATAGGTGTTGAGTTTGAGAAGTTCTTTATATATTTTGGATACAAGCCCTTTATCTGATATGTCATTTTCAAATATTTTCTCCCATTGTGTCAGTTGTCTTTTGGTTTTGTTGACTATTTCCTTTGCTGTGCAAAAGCTTTTAATCTTGATGAAGTCCCAATAGTTCATTTTTTGTCCTTGCTTCCCTTGCCTTTGATGATGTTCCTAGGAAGGAGTTGCTGCAGCTAAGGTGGAAGAGGTTACTGCCTGTGTTCTCCTCAAGGACTTTGATGGATTCCCTTCTCACATTGAGGTTTTTCATCCATTTTGATTCTATTTCTCTGTGTGTGTAAGGAAATGATTCAGTTTCATTTTTCTGCACGTGATTGTCCAATTTTCCCAACACCATTTGTTGAAGAGACTTTCCATTGGACATTCTTTCCTGCTTTGTCGAAGATTAGTTGACCATAGAGTTGAGCGTCCATTTCTGGACTCTCTATTGTGTTCCATTGATCTATGTGTCTATTTTTGTGCCAGTACCATACTATCTTGATGATGACAGCTTCGTAATAGATCTTGAAGTCTGGAATTGTGATGCCACCAACTTTGGTTTTCTTTTTCAACATTTCTTTGGCTATTCGGGGTCTTTTCTGGTTCCATATAAATTTTAAGATTATTTTTTCCATTTCTTTGAAATAAATTGCTGGTATGTTGATGGAGATTGCATTAAGTGTGTAGACTGCTCTAGGTAGCATAGACATTTTCACAATATTTGTTCTTCCAATCCATGAGCATGGAATGTTTTTCCACTTCTTTGTGTCTTCCTCAATTTCTTTCATGAGTACTTTATAGTTTTCTGAGTACAGATCCTTTGCCTCTTTGGTTAGGTTTATTCCTAGGTATCTTATGGTTTTGGGTGCAATTGTAAATGGGATTGACTCTTTAATTTCTCTTTCTTCTGTTTTGTTGTTGGTATATAGAAATGCAACTGATTTCTGTGCATTGATTTTATATCCTGACACTTGACTGAATTCCTGTATGAGTGCTAGCAGTTTTGGAGTGGAGTCCTTTGGGTTTTCCACATAAAGTATCATATCATCTGCAAAGAGTGAGAGTTTGACCTCTTCCTTGCCGATTTGGATGCCTTTTATTTCTTTTTGTTGTCTGATTCCTGAGACTAGAACTTCTGGTACTATGTTGAATAGCAGTGGTGATAGTGGACAGCCTGCCGTGTTCCTGGCCATAGGGGAAAATATCTCAATTTTTCTCCATTGAGAATGATATTCGCTGTGAGTTTTTTGTAGATGGCTTTGATGATATTGAGGTAAGTACCCTCTATGCCTACACTATGGAGAGTTTTGATCAATAAAGTGTGATATATGTTGTCAAATGCTTTTTCAGCATCTATCGAGAGGATCATATGGTTCTTGTTCTTTCTTTTATTAATGTCTTCTATCACATTGATTGATTTGTGAATGTTGAACCAACCTTGCAGCCCGGGAATAAATCCCACTTCGTGTTGGCGAATAATTCTTTTAAAGTGCTGTTGGGTGGCGTCTGGGTGCCTCAGTGGGTTAAAGCCTCTGCCTTTGGCTCAGGTCATGATCTCAGGGTTCTGGGATCGAGACCTGCATCAGGGTCTCTGCTCCGTAGGGAGCCTGCTTCCTCCTCTTTCTGTCTGCCTGCCTATCTGCCTAGTTGTAATCTCTCTTTCTGTGTCAAATAAATTTTAAAAAATCTTTAAAAAAATAAAAAAATAAAGTGCTGTTGGGACCTATTGGCTTGTATTTTGGTGTAGGGCTAGGTTGTGTACTTGAGACCTTTCTTGTTTCTTGAGAAAGGCTTGTATTGCTATAGACTTTCCTCTCAGGACTGCTTTTGCTGTGTCCCAAGAATTTTGAACAGTTGTGTTTTCATTTTCATTTGTTTCCATGAATTTTTTTAATTCTTCTTTAATTTCCTGGTTGACCCATTCATTCTTTAGTAGGGTGTTCTTTAGCCTCCATGTATTTGAGTTCTTTCCAACGTTCCTCTTGTGATTGAGCTCTAATTTCAGAGCAATATGGCCTGAAAATATGCAGGGAATGATGCCAATCTTTTGATACCAGTTGAGACTTGATTTGTGACCCAGGATGTGATCTATTCTGGAGAATGTTCCATGTGCACTAGAGAAGAATGTGTATTCCGTTGTTTTGGGATGAAATGTTCTGAATATATCTGTGATGTCCAATTGGTCCAGTGTGTCATTTAAAGTCTTTATTTCCTTGTTTATCTTTTCTTCGATTATCTATCCATTTCAGTGAGAGTGGTGTTAAAGTCCCCTACTATTAATGTATTATTGTCAATGTGTTTCTTTGATTTTGTTATTAGTTGGTTTATATAATTGACTGCTCCCATGTTAGGGCATAGATATTTAAAATTGTTAGATCTTCTTGTTGGACAGATACTTTAAGTATGATATAGTGTCCTTCTTCATTTCTTATTATAATTTTTGTCTCAAAATCTAATTTAACTGATATAAGGATTGCAACCCCAGCTTTCTTTTGATGTCCATTGTCATGGTAAATTGTTTTCCATCCCCTCAGTTTAAATCTTTAAGTTTCTTTGGTTCTTAAATGAGCTTCTTGTAGACATCATATCACTGGGTCTTGTTTTTTTATCCATTCTGATATCCTGTGTACTGTAGTTGGGGCATTTAGAACCTTTACATTCAGGGTAACTATTGAGAGATATGAATTTAAAGCCATTGTATTACATATAAGGTGCCTGTAACTGTACATTGTGTCTCTTCCTTTCTGGTCTATGTTTATTTTAGGCTCTCTTTGCTTAGAGGACCCCTTTCAATATTTCCTGTAGAGCTGGATTGGTGTTTGCAAATTCCTTTAGACTTTGTTTCTCCTGGAAGCTTTTTGTCTCCCTTTCTATTTTCAATGACAGCCTAGCTAGATATAGTATTCTTGGCTGCATATTTTTCTCATTTAGTGCTCTGAATATATCATGCCAGTTCTTTCTGGGCTGCCAGGTCTCTGAGGATAGGTCTGCTGTCAGTGTAATATTTCTACCATTGTATGTTATAGACCTCTTGTCCCAAGCTGCTTTCAGGATTTTCTCTTTGTCACTTAGACTTGTAACTTTTACTAATAGAAGATGGGTTGTGGACCTATTTTTATTGATCTTGAGGGGTGTTCTCTGTGCCTCCTGGATTTTGATGCTTGTTCCCTTCGCCAAATTAGGGAAATTATGTACTATAATTTGCTCCAATATACCTTTTGCCCCCTTCTTCCTTCTTCTTCTTCTTCTGGGATCCCAATTATTCTAATATTGTTTCTTCTTATGGTTTCACTTATCTCTTGAATTCTCCCCTCATGTTCCAGTAGTTGTTTGTCTCTCTTTTCCTCAGCTTCTTTATTCTCTGTCATTTAGTCTTCTATAGCACTAATTGTCTCTTCTGCCTCATTTATCCTAGTAGTAAGAGCCTCCATTTTTTATTGCAATTCACTAATAGCTTTTTTTTATTTCAACTTGGTTAGATTTTAGTTCTTCTATTTCTCCAGAAAGGGTTTTTATTTCTCTAGAGAGGAATTCTCTTATATCTTCCATGCTTTTTTGAGCCCAGGTAGCACCTTGATAATCATCATTCTGAACTCTAGTTCTGACGTATTACTAATGTCTGCATTGATTAGGTCCCTAGTCATCGTTACTGCCTCTTGTTCTTTTTTCTGTGGTGATATTTTTCGCCTTGTCATTTTATTCCAATATGAACAGATGGATGAGAGCACAAAATACTAAAGCGTAGCAATGACCCCAGAAAAATATACACTAACCTAATCAGAAGAGACCTGAAACTGGGGAAAGAAGAAAAAAGGGTGGGGGGGGAGAGAAAAAATACCTATATCTATAATTATATCTATCTCTATCTCTGTCTCTATCTCTATTTCTATCTCTTTCTCTATATCTATATATATTAGACTGGTGAATTGAACAGACTCTATATGTATACAAAATAAGTTTAAATACAATGAATGGATAAAATATGACTATAATAATGAAAATTTCAAAGGATTTTAAAAAGGTATTGATAAGATAAAATATTTTAAAAATGTTAAAATATTAAAGAGGAACAGATTTAAAAGAAAAGAGGAAGAAAAAATAAAATTCAAAGAATTTAACTTTGAAAGACTAAAGGATCATAGGGGAAAAGACATGAATTCTATGTGTTGCTTTCTCTTAGTTCTGGAGTTCCACATTTCTCAGTGATCGGTGAACTGGGTCTTGGCTGGATGTTTTTGCTGATATTCTGGAGGAGGGGCCTGTTGCTCTGATTCTCAAGTGTCTTTGCCTGAGGTGGAATTGCACCGCCCTTGCCAGGGGCCAGGCTTTGTAATCGGCTCGGGTTCGCTCTCGGGAGTTTTTGTTCCCTGAACGGTTCCTGTACAGCTTTGGAGGACGGAAATGAAAATGGCGGCCTCCCAATCTCTGACCTGAAGGAATGTAGAGCTTGGGACCTCACTCTAAAGTACGTTCAGACAAAACCAGTCAATCTCTCCCATCTCCGTGGTCTCTGGCCGCACTCCAAGCTCACACAGCCTGTGACCGAGCATTTCTATCTCTGGTGCATGGCCCCATTTAGAATCTCCAAACCCAGCAGATTCCTGCAGCACGCTCCTGTGCCACTCCTCCCAGAGGAGGAAGGAGAGGGTCTTTCTGGATCTGCCACTTGTGGGGTCCCTGCTCAAAGAGCAGTGGCCTGACTGTGCTTTGGATCATGGTTTAAGGTAACACTGAGCTGAGAGACACCTCCTCAGCTTGGCTCCTTCTCTCCAGTTTGCTTCTCCTGATACCTAGGAGCTCTGTCGCTCTCAGACACCCCTGGCGTTTTTGTTCCCCCATGGGTCCTGAGTCCACACTGTCTCTGCGTGGGCTTCATCCCCTGTTTAGCCTCTGGGACAACATCCCTCAGTGGAGCAGACTTCTAAACGTTCCAATTTTGTGCTTCATTGCTCTCTCACTTGCTGGGAGCCAGCCCCTCCCCCTGGGGTCTATCTTCCCATCACTTCAGATTCACTTCTCCGCACATCCTACCTTCCAGAAAGTGGTTGATTTTCTGTTCCTAGAATTGTTGCCCTTCTCTTTGATCTCCCGTTGAATTTGTAGGTGTTCAGACTGGTTTGATAACTATCTGGGTGAACTCCTGGGACCTGATGATAATCAGTCTCCTACTCCTCCGCCATCTTACTCCTCTTCCAAACGCCTGTTGTTTTTCAGATATATTGTGAAAGAGATTTTTCTATTTTAAATAGTATTATAATAATTTTCTATTTAATAAGCAGTCATCAGTTAGAGGTAGAAAAAGGTGGCTCAGACCTACTTTGGATATCACTGAAGAACCAGTAAGTTATCAGAGTTTATTCTGGATAACTTAGACTAGATAACCCCATCATTAAAACTAAACATTGAATGTTTATGTTCTATACATTGTTGGGTATAGTGATGATGAGCAGATATATATTTATGGAAACTTCTCTACTTGTGTTACAGAAAATAGAAATGATCGATGATGAAGAAAGTGACATGATAAGTAATTCTGAAGTTGAACAAGTGAATTCTGTCTTGGATTATAAGGTGAAAGTAATTTCAAATTCTGAATTCATTAAAATAAGGTACTAAATGAGGCAGACTTTTACAGTGCCTATGTACTAGCTTATTTCACTTTCAATTTTCTTGATAAGTTAAAGTGGGGCTCCCTACTGACTTTCTCAGGCACTTGGATATCAGTCAGGATATGGACATTTTAGTTATTTCTGGCTGGTTTAGTGGTTATTGTTTTAAGCAAAGAGCTTGCTGAATGGGAGTATTGATAGTGTACATCAAGGTGAAGCAGTACATAATGGTGGTTAAGGTGAAATTTATGACAGTGGCTTTAAAGCTAGTGTTTACTTTTAAATGGTGGTAAAGGGGAGATTTTTTTCCAGTGGCCCTTGCTAATTTTATCTTAAATTGCAACTTTTGAGGATCATTTTTAGGAAACCTGTTTTAGAAGTTTAAAAACAATTCCCAAAGCAAATACCAAAGAATATAAAGAGAGGTGACATTTTCTTAAAGTCACTGGTACCTAAACTGAATGGCTTACTTTGAGAGTGTGCCATACATAACCATTTTACGAAATTTTGTCATTAGCTATCTGTCTATATCAATATGTTGTCTGCATAGCTATGTAATTGTTTTCCTTTGTTAATCAATATCCTATCTTACTAAGTAACATTGGGCCTCTGAAATTTTGGCCAAACAATCATTCTGTCCATACAAAGAAGTCCTTTTCTTGGAATGCCATTAGTGTTCAAAGCAGAGACTAATATCTTAAAATGTTAACAGAAAATAACATTTAATCAGAAAAGATAATAGCTGTCGTTTTCTCAAAACTCTTTTCAATTTTACTATAAATGAAAGTTATGACATTCAACAGATTGTTTCCAAATGTTTATAACATGTAAAACTTTATAATACTGAATATTATAATCAAAAGACAATTAACTTTTGAAATTTATTTCATAAGTGCATAAAGAGCACAGTACAATCCTGTATTTAAACTGTATTTCTAACTAATAAAATTATAAGGTTGTTGTTCTGAACTACAAGAGATCATTCTAATCTCTCCTACATGGTCATAAAATATTTCTAAATGCCCAGTTCAGATTTAAAAGCACTCTGTGCCACTTGGCACGGGATATGGAAACTACAGAGGAGAGGACTGGATTGCACAGCTGTTAAGTATTCTCCTCTTAGCACTCTCAAAAAGTTCAAACGGGTTTAGGCTCAGAACAAAGGATACTTTCCAGAACCTTACCCTTCTGGAGTGCCACTTGAGAAGGTTTGGAGCTAAAGACCATGGTAGGGTAGAGTATCCAACCCAGGTATGCTAATTATCATTTTTATTGAACTCTATAGGACATTTAATGATCCTGTGTTTTCCATGTGGTAAATGCTGTGGGAAAAAGACGTCCTTAACTACCCTATTAGGAATGTCTTTGAAAACACACCACCACCTACATAAATTTATTTCATTTAACTCTAAAAAATTAGAACCTATATAGAAATATATTTTTCATAATCATTATTAAAAACACTTCACCTCATCTGTGAATTGTATTGCCTTAATTCTAAAGTCAGGACAAATTAGTGAAAGACAGTGGCAGACTAGGAGACTCCCATGCTCACCTCTTCCCACAGACACACCTAGGCAACACTACATCTACGCAGCTAACTCTGAAAAAAAAGATGGACATTATCAGAAGAGACATTCCACAGGTAGTCTAGAGAGAAAGCCACAAAGCCACATCAAAATGAGTAAGAGAGGGAGAGATGCATTTGGGAACAAAACTCCCTGTGTGACTAAACACAAACAAGAGAGACATCACAACTATAGAGAAGTGAGAGACTCAGACCCCAAACAGGGCATTGTTGGTGCTGGAGAGACACAATAGGAAGACAATTGCCCTTAATGTCTGACTTTGAAAACCAGCAGTCTTTGATACTCGGAGCTTTAAAAATCAGCGAGCTTAATGCCAGGAAAGCTGGAGGTTGCTGGGAAATTGAGTACCTACCCTTAAAGAGCCAGCATATTAGTAATATAAATGGGCCCAAGACACAGCAAAGAAACAGCTGTTTGAAAAGTGGCTGGGCTATACATGAAAGAGATTTATTGAGTAATCTTAGAACATGTGCCACAAGGACAAGGATCTGCAAATTTCTATAAGAACAAAAATGTAAACTATCACCTGTTTCTTTCCAGCCACCTCTGTAAAGAGCCAGAGGCTTTTTTTAAGATTTTATTTATTTATTTGACACAGAGAGAGAGATTACAAGTAGGCAGAGAGGCAGGCAGAGAGACAGGGAGAAGAGGAAGCAGGCTCCCTGCTGAGCAGAGAGCCCAATGCGGGCCTCGATCCCAGGACCCTGAGATCATGACCTGAGCCGAAAGCAAAGGCTTTAACCCACTGAGCCACCCAGGAGCCCAAGAGCCAGAGGCTTAACACAACCATTTCTAACACTCTCCTTCTTCCTTGCCAACACCAAGTGCTTCACCATGGAATTCCCCCATGGACCAACTACACCCAACCTACCTGCCATGGCAGGCACAACTTTCAAAACTTCTCCTGCCCAACCACACCTGTTATGAAGCTTAAGCTTAGAACAGTGCCACTCCAAAGTGACTCCAGCCCTGGAGAAGTACAACAAACCCACACACCAGGCACCCATAGTTCCTGTAGCCAGGCCTCTTAACTGCATGTACAGGGACTGAACCCTGCACTTCTGTGCAGTTTTGGCAGAGAGGCTAATAGCACATTGTTAGGATGTATAATGGCCTCATCCACCAACCAGTCCTACCTGGCCTCAGCCAGGACTCTCAAAAATTGTGTTCACAGAGGATGAAGTGGGCCATTGCAGCTATCTGGGCTGAAGGTAACCATGGCTCAGCCATAAGAGAAAGGTACATACAGCCCACACAGGGGAACCCGTGGGACACCTGGTTCTGGTGACATGTGGACATTGCACTATAGGGTAGCACAGGACCTCTTCTACAGAAGGCCACTGTTTTCATGATCAGAAGATGTAGCTGACCTACCTACTACAAAGAAACAAACATAGAGAGTTAGACGAAATGAGGAGCCAGAGTAATATGTCCCAAATGAAAGAACAAGACAAAATCTTACTAAAATAGCGAAATGAAACAAACATAAGCAATATGCCTGATAAAGAGTTCAAAGTAGGGCGCCTGGGTGGCTCAGTGGGTTAAAGCCTCTGTCTTCAGCTCAAGTCAAGATCTCAGGGTCCTGGGATCAAGGCCCACATCAGGATCCCTGCTCGGCAGGGAGCCTGCTTCCTCCTCTCTCTCTGCTTGCCTCTATGCCTACTTGTGATCTGATCTCTCTCTGTGTCAAATAAATAAATAAATAAAATCTTTAAAAAAAAGAGTTCAAAGTAATGGTCATAAAGATACTGATTAGATTTGAGAAAAGAGTGGATAAACCCAGTGAGAACTTCCAAAAGGAGATAGAGAATATCAAATATCTCAGATTAACAACCAAACCTTACACCTAAAGGAAGCAGAAAAAGAACAAAGTCTGAATCTAGTAGAAGGAAGGAAATAATAAATATTAAAGCAAGAGTAAATAAAATAGAGACTAAAAAATAATAGAGAAGATCAATGATACCAAGAGCTGTTTCTTTAAAAAGATAAACAAAATTGATAAACCTCTATCCAAACTCATCAAGAAAAAAGAGAGATGACTCATATAAATAAAATGAAGGGGGAGAAATATCACACCACAGAAATATGAAAGTTAAAAGAGAATATTATGAAAAATTATATGCCAACAATCTGACAACCTAGAAAAATGAATAAATTCCTAGAAACATACAGTCTTCCAAACTATCCATAGATAGGTGAATGGGTAAAGAAGAAATAATTTTTTTAAAGATTTTATTTATTTATTTGAGAGAGAGAGAGAGAGATTACAAGTAGGCAGAGAGGCAGGCAGAGAGAGTGGAGGAAGCAGGCTCCCCGCTGAGAAGGGAGCCCAATGCGGGCCTCGATCCCAGGACCCTGAGATATGACCTGAGCCGAAGGCAGAGGCTTTAACCCACTGAGCCACCCAGGCGCCCAAGAAGAAATAATTTGTGTGTGTGTTTGTGTGTATGTGGTGTATATGTATTACTTTTCCATAAAGAAAGAGTGAAATTTGTCACTTGCAACCACATGAATGGACCTAGAGGGTATCACACTAATTAAAATGAATCCAGCAAAGAAAGATGAATACCATATCATTTCACTTATTCACGAATTTATGAAACAAAACAAATGGACAAACAAAATAAACAGACACTTAAATACAGAGAACAAAATGGTGGTTGCCAGAGAGGAGGCGGGTAGGTGAATTAACAAAATACATCAAGGAGTTAAGAGGTACAAATTTCCAGTTATAAAATAAATAAGTTGCAGAGTACAAAAGTACAACATATGGAATATATTCAATAACGTTGTAGTAACATTGTATGGTGACAGATTGGGACTACACTTACTGTCATGAGCATTGGGAAACTTGTCAAATCAATATTTTGTATACCTGAAACCAATATAACATTGTATGTCAACTTTATTTCAATAATAATTTTGTAGGAAACAGTAATATATATGAAATATATGTGTGTAAATATATATACATTTCCATGCATATGCATATGAAATTGCTGGATCATAAGGGAAAGATGTAAAAATGTTTAACTTTAATGGAATTCCCAATTTTACACTTCCAACATCAGTGAATGGGAAGTCTATTACTCTCCTTGAGTAATACCATTTGATTTTTGTCTGTTAGCCTTTCTGGTTCATGAGAAATATTATTGTATTGTTGTTTTAACTTTCATTTTCTTGGCAATTCATATACCTAAATATTTTTTTATGATACTGGCTTTTTCTATAATCTTGTTGAAGTACCTTTTCAAGCATTTTTCCCAATTCTCTAATATGTTAATATCTTTTCTTTATTGATTCATTGGAGATTAGTTAGATTGAAAACTATTTTCTCCCAGAAAAAAAATAAAATAGAAATTAAAGGTAAATAAAACCTCATATAGCAGTTCTCATTGCTGATTTCAGGATGTTGACTTAAAACAGCTTATCTAACATAACACAATAAAAAATAAATTAAAAAACAGCTTATCAGTTTTGAAATTCAATCTTTTTTCAGAGAACAGTTTTGTTCTCTTTGCATATGCATGCTAGTGTTCCTTGTTTTGGGATCATAATCACTTTGTTGGTTTCTTAAATATATTAGTCATAAGCTTCTTAAAAGCGGAGATTTATCTTAGTCATCTCTGTGTTACCTGGTCTAGTTTCCAGCACAAAGGTGCCCAGCATCTTGTTCCTGCATGAGAGAAGTTAGTTTACTTATCCTTGGAAAAAACATTGAATAATAATATGCAAATGGTCATTTATATAAAAGCAATTAGGATGAGAAGCTAGATCACTCTAACTCTTCTCCCACATTGAATTAAAAAGTCTGTCATTCTTGGGATTCATTGTAACAAAATGAAAGAATGGTTTCTTGTGTGCATTTGATAACTATTACTATACAATACTTGGTTTTGAATAGTGGGTTTTCTGATTGATATATATGTCTAGAAATCAGCATTGCTAGGAGTTTTGACAAATCCAAATACTTATGAGACAAATTTGTGAGCTCAATCTCTGAGATATGAGTAGCTGTATCATAAAATAACACCTCAGTTTGGACAGCCATTGATTACCTGCTCAGGTATCATTGCTCCAGTCCACATGAAGCCTTGAACGCTCCCTATAATCTTCTTGGAGAAGAATTGACAAAGCTTACTAGGAATGCAGGGAAGATTTTAACAAGAAAATAGAGCTATATCTTTTGTGCAATTCAGCTACTGATGTTATCTTACTAGTTCCTCTCACAAACACAATACTTACTTAGGAAAATCTCTAAAATATACATAAATTTCTGTAATCTAGGAAGTGTTTCACAGGCTTGCAAAAAAAGAAGCCCCAAGAAGGATATACTTGCAGTGTTAAATTATCTTAAAGCTGTTTATATTTTTCAAATATTGCATAAATACTGAGTAGAAGAAATATTTGCATGAGAAAATAGAGATCTGTAAACCAAAAGATGATTTGTGATTTCTGCAAATGTAAGTTAATATTTTTAAAATGTTTTCTAATGGACTGTGAGTGCAGCTCACTAAGACTATGCATTCAAAGGAGACACTACAGTTCCTGATTTGAAAAGACTTCTGAGTCAACACTTTACTAATACTACTGCTCTGACAGTGAATACTAAAAAAACAAGTTTAGAATTAGTCAAACATAATATGGCAGAAGCATGTTAAATTTTATTATAATGCTTACTTATAATTTAGATTGTTGTCAGGTGCCTATGGATAAGGAATTTAGCTTAAATAATCATTTGCAGATGATGCACTTGATATTAAACACTCTGAAAAGGAAGCAGTTTTATTACGTAAAATAAGTTCTAAACTGAGTTGATAAAATAATTGATGCAGTTCACAGATTGAATGTGATTATTATAACTGTATCCTCTCAATTGAAACAATAAGAATGACCACAGAATTAACTAATTTTAATACCTTTTATGCAGCTTTTTGAACATATACTGTTAAAGGTCCTGCTATGCTCTTTGAGACCAGTTCTCCAGTTACAAAGAATACTCATAGCTTATTTTTAACATTTGTATGGTTTAAAACAAGTTTTTGATATATAAATTCCATACAATAAAGTTGACCTCTTTATATAGTTAGGTGAGTTTTGACAAGTGGACACAGTTGTGTAACCAAGACCACAATTTGTTTATTTACCTGCTGATGAACACTTCTGTTGTTTTCAGTTTTTGGCTATTATGAATAAAGTTGTTATGAATATTCATGTATGTCTTTTTGTGGACACATGTTTTCATTTCCCTTGGTTTAATACTTAGTGCTGAGTCAGATGGTGAGAAAGAAAGATCATGGGCGCCTGGGTGGCTCAGTGGGTTAAAGCCTCTGCTTTCGGCTCAGGTCATGATCTCAGGGTCCTGGGATAGAGGCCCGCATCGGGCTCCCTTCTCAGCGGGGAGCCTGCTTCCCCACCCCCCCGCCTGCCTCTCTGCCTCCTTGTGATCTCTCTCCCTCTGTGAAATAAATAAATAAAATCTTTTTTTAAAAAAAGAAAGAAAGATCATATAATGTTTGATTTTATAAGAAACTGCCAAAACATTTTCCAAAGCATCTATACTGTTTTATAATGCCACCAGCAATGTATAAGACATCTAATCGCTCCACATTCTCACTAGCACTAGATATTGTCAGTCTTTTTAACTGTAGATATTGTAGTATGTTAGTGGTAATATCTCATTGAGGTTTTAATTTTCATTTCCTTAGTGATAAATGATATTAAGCATTTTTCACATGTTTTTTGGTCATTCACATGTCTTCTTTGATGAAGTGTGTGTTCAAGTTGTTTTCTGTTTTTATTCTGTTAGTGGTCCTAAAATTGTATTGTAAGCATTCTTTATGTATTGTGAATGCAAGTATTTTATCAGATATGTGATTTGCAATTATTTTCTTCCAATATGAAGCTAATATTTTTATTTTCTTAAAAGTGTCTTTTGAAGAGCAGAGTTTTTTGTTTGTTTTAATTTTAATGAAATCTTTTAAGTTTCATGCTTTTTGTGCCTGTTGAAAAACAGCCTAACCCAAAGACACAAAAAATTTCTCTTGTTTTCCTCTAGTTTTATGGTTTTATGTTTTATAAATTTCTTGTTAAATTTTGTGTATGATGTAAGAGTTGATAATCTTTTTTATATGGATTTACATTTGTTCAACCACTATTTTTTTAAAGATTTTATTTTTATTTATTTGACACAGAGAGAGAGATGACAAGTAGGCAGAGAGGCAGGCAGAGAGACAGGGAGAGGAGGAAGCAGGCTCCCTGCTGAGCAGAGAGCCCGATGCGGGCCTCGATCCCAGGACGCTGAGATCATGACCTGAGCCGAAAGCAGAGGTTTTAACCCACTGAGCCACCCAGGTGCCCTCAACCACTAATTTTTAGAAGATTGTCCTTTCTTTGTCCATTGAATTACCTCAGCACATTATAAGAAAATCAACTATATATATTTTTTTCTGGATATATATCTTTTCTGTTCCATTGATCTATATGTCCACCCTTTGCCAGTATTATAACTTCTTGATTACTGTAGCTTTAATAGAAAATCTATTCAGAACACTTTTGTGACCATATAACTCTCAAACCTAGAATTGCCAAAGATTACTAATATTATATCCATTTCACTGTTGAGTAAATAGAATCACAGAGAGTTTGATTGGCCTGCCCAAGTTCACACAGCTAACAGTAGACTTGGCACTAAAATCCCGCCAAATCCTAGTATATTGTTTTTTCCTACCAAACTAACAAAAACAATGAAAAGAGACTGTGTCTCAGTGGTACACAGTGGCACATTAGGAGATATTTTCTGAATAACAGACTCCTACATAAAGTCAGGGAACTCAACAAACTACTTGAGATGGTAATGATTTTAGTCCCTCCTTGGTACAAAATAATAACGTTTTTAGTTCTCAGTATTTGGCTTTGTGAATAGTACATTCAACATTATTGCATTGGCTACTGCTCTATAATTGGGGTTAATTGGGCTTTGTCTATTCTTAATCCTAATCTAAATGCTAATTAAGTTTAATATAGGAGGACTCTTTCCAAAAGGAATCTGTTTCTTGAGTTTTATCTTACTGGAATTTTTTTGATTTTATTTTTGACCTTGCAAATTGTTTCCTATTGGTGATTTGCTTTAAAGGATAGCCTTTGAAGGGTAATTTTATTCTGTGATTTATATTCTTTATGCCAAAATGTTCTCTTTTTTTGTAGTGGTCAAAGATTCATTAGGTTCGTTTAACACTCAGTGCTCATCACAACACGTGCCCTCCTTAATATCCATCACCTGGCTACCCCATCCACCCAGTCCCCTCCCTTCTGTAAACCTCAGTTTGTTTCCCGGAGTCCAGAGTCTCTCATGGTTTGTCTCCCTGAATCCTTCTCATTCAGTTTTCCCTCCCTTTTCCTGTGGTCCTCCACTCTATTTCTTATGTTCCACATATGAGTGAAACCATATGATAATTGTCTTTCTCTGCTTGACTTATTCCACTTAGTATAATCCCCTCCAGTTCCACCCATGTGGATGCAAATGGTGGGTATTCATCCTTTCTGATTTCTGAGTAATATTTCATTGCATATATGTACCACATCTTCCTTACCATCCTAATCGGATTGCTTTTTTAGAATTTTATTGTGCATCGAACATGTGTAGTCCTAGTTTGCATAGGGTAATTGTATTGTTTGATCTTTTCTCCTTCAGAATGAAGAAGTCAGATTCATTGAAAATGAGCTAGAGATTCAAAAGCAAAAATACTTTAAACTTCAGACATTTGTTAGAAGCTTGATACTAGCGATGAAAGCTGATGATAAAGAACAACAACAGGTAGGTGCCAGAAGAGAATAGTAAGCTGTAATGTATCATGTTGAAAAATGACATGTCACGCTTGAGTTCTTAATATTTTTTTCATTTTTATACTTCATTCCTGCATGCCTCAAGAAAGGATTTGTTACTTTATAACCTTTATAGCACAGTATTTTTAAGGGTAGATATTCAGATATTTGTGTGCTGCATTAATAGAAAATCAAAATAACTGAATAACATACTTTATTAATTTCAGGGTAGACTTAAAGAGGTAAAAATAATTTTAAAAATTAATTTTAAAGAAATTCTCAGTGTTTGTAGAGCCTGGGCTACCTTAACTGGAGAAACACACATTTTGGAATCTTTCGTTAATAAAATATTCTGATGCAGAGGGCAGGGAACTATGACTCATGAGCCAAATCCAACTTGATGTGTGTTTTTATAAATAAAGTTTTATTGAAACTCAAAAAAAAATAAAGAAGTGGGGCATTTGACTCTCTTCTGGATTTCAGTTACCCTCCAGACCTCAGTAGATTCCACAAATGTTTAAATACCTTCTATTTCCAATTATTGCTTATCAGTAAGAAATAAGATATTACTTTGTAAAATTCTTTGTGACCATACTGCATCATTTACTTTTCCCAATTTAACTAAAATGCTTGGTTCCTTTACCCCAAAGATGTCTTTCTTCTGTCACTATGGAATGTTCTTTACAAATGCCTCCCAAATTACATATGTTGTCTAATTTTTTTCATGTGAAATTTATATTAAATGTATTAAGCTTGCTTAAAAATTATAGAATTTTATTAATGTTACATTCAATACTAAATGATAACAAATTTGCCTGAGTTATATACTATTGTGTCAATTTCTTGAGACATTCAGTGAATACTAAGTCGCAGAAGTAACCATTAATTTGGAAGCAGTCTTACAGGTTTTTATTCAGCAAAGAATCTCGAGCATATTGTACAAAAATTCACCCCTTATATCCAAGCAAGACTGCTCATATATAGCTCATCCCAGATATCTCCAGGGAAAAAGAAGAGTATTAGCATCCCACAATTATTTTTTTAAATAATTTACTCCAATTTACTTTGAGATTCAAACCAGCATGTACATTATGTGTCCAGTTTTATAAAGTTTGCTCTACCCATGCCTCACACACACAGACATTCCAAGACAGTAGTCTTCAGTTAGCTTTGCCAGCTTTATTTAAGCATGTTGCTGTATTACGTGAGTTATTCATTTTCCATATTCCATGGCATATTGAAAGTGTGTTTGTGTTTTAGGAATGTAAACTATGGATTTTAAATGAATAAGGTGACCAATTTAAACATGGTCCCAAGGGTACTGTAAATTTAAAATAACTGTAAAAAAATAGGTTCAACCATAGAAATAACTTGGAGTGTGGTCCTGGTCCCAAAAGTTATAGCATGGTTTTGGATTCAGAGTTACATGGCCAGGTAACTAGCACAACTGTCTATGTTTCTTGATATCTAGGAATAGCACACAGACTGCATTTTGTTTTCTACTTCTAATCTTATCCCTTGGCTTGGTTCTTTCCTCAAGACCACTAACAAATAAGAAAAGTATATTTTACTTTTTTCCTCTTATACTTTTCCTCTGTTAGAAGACTGATGAACTAAGATATGACAAACATTGGCCATAAAAATGAGAAATAATACAAAAATTCTACTGAAGTTCATAGCCTATATAATCATCACCCAAATAGAAACTACTAATTTTTATAGTTGAGATCAGGTATAATAGATGTCTAAGTATAGAAGACACCAATAGTAGTTTACAAAAGTTACTAAGGTGATCTTTTAAGTTACGAATCTTTACATTACAAGATAGAGGTTTATTTATAGGAGAAAGCAATTTTTATTCTATCTACTAAAAGAAAACCATTTTATCATTGGTTTCTTATTTTTAAAACTCTTAGTTTTTTCCATTAATTTTGGTTTGGTTAAGCTGAGTGAGATGAGTGGTTCACAGCATATTTTTCCCCACTGGAGCAGTCCAGGCTTTCAAAAATAAATGACACTGTCTGATTGAAATTTTAGGTTACCCAAAGTGTTTTTTTTAATTAATAGCCATTTTTAAATAAAAATAATGTTGCCACCACTGTACTACCATTAGTGTCTTTCTTCCCCTGATAATTCACTGTGTGATCCCAGCCAGATGAATTGCTTTTCTTGAACTTAGATTTCTCCACTTTGCAAGGAGGATAAGAATGATTAACATCATGGAACTTGGCGTTCATAGCCCAGGGCTTAGATTAAGTGCTGTAAAGACAGATGATATATTTGGGAATTGCTTTATACTTTTGGGAATAATAACACTAGGTCAGTCTCTGAAGATAGAATGATGAAGAATCTATAGTAAAAAAAATAAAGTGATGTGTTTAGTATCTATGTAAAAGTCAGCTCTAGCAATTGTCATAATCCATAGATTTGTTCAGTGTATCAATGTTGCAATCCAGTAAGATTAAGAAGAATTTTGAAGTGGTCCTCATGCATTAATAGTGCCCCATGCTGACTTATATATAGTCAGTTAGCTACATAAAATTAAATTACAAAAAAATAAATAATGTTCTTTTGACTTGAATGTATCCCACTAGAATTTAGAATGTCATTAAGTCTGCTCATTTATTTGACTTTCTAACACACTAAGCTCATGTTCAATGAATGTGAGTTGGAGGACTTTGCCTTTTTTCATACAACTTCTTCACAGTTGCAAACTGAACTAAATCCAGTGATGTGTTTCTCATAAACTATGATCAGTCAATGTCAGCAAAGACTTTGTTTCTCCTTGACTGGGTTAGTGATAACTATTCTAGAAGAAAATGGCTCTGTGTCTTATTACTGCAACCTAACACCTTAGAAAGCATATAGAACCAGTAGATGACTGCCTTGTAAATTCTCCAAATTTCAGCAAGCGGTTCATGAGCTATTTAATAGTATAAAATAAATAACTTTTCCATAAGATAATAGTTAATCTTTCCTTATGCAGATTGATGAAAAGGAGAAAGTTTCTAATCTTGTCTCTCTGCTATAAGACAAATGTACAGATGTCACTTATAAAGAAAATAAAATACTTATTTAATGTCTTATTTAAACAATGGATTTCATAAGTTCTCCAGCATGACCTTTCTGTTCCTTAATTCAGTAATGACAAGCTTGCATTTGTCCCTATTCCTTTGGTCTTTATTTACCACTGCACCAAAAGCCCACATTACAAGTAATTCTGCCTAAAAGTACCCAGATATGATACATTATTTTTAATACTGGAAGCATCAAATCAATCATTTAGTTCACAGTATTTTTTAAGGTCAAATGGGCATAAGGACTGTCAGCCACATAAAATTTTATTAATCATTTATTTCTTTCATATGGATGCATGTTCTATAATTCCAGATGAAACAATTTTTCCATGGAAAAGCTTAGTTCATGACTCTTGGGCTTATCCTATTTACTCCAACAGAGAAGTGAGCAGTCCCCTAGATACATAATTTCACAGCTAGATTCACTGTTCAGCTATGCCCTGGTGGGTGCTTGGCCATCAATAGATTTGGGCATAGCCTAAGAAAAGAAAAAAATTTACTTGGAATTTTCAAGTTGTTAATGTTTAGTCTAAAGTAGAATAACTGAGCTTTTTCCCTAGTAAGTTCTTTCTCCCAGTGAAGTACCTAATAGTCTTGTGATACGTGTTTTTCTCTAAAGGACAGCATAAGTGGGCAGGAGTATTTTAATAAGGAATATATGTAAAGTCCCTTAGCAATGATCAGTGAACACTTAAAAACTAGTGTGAATAGCACTTTTCTCAAATACTTCAAAGTACTCTGTTCGGAATAGCTGCCCATTTCCCTCCCATTTTCCTTTTACCTAGGATTTCATTCTACATAATCCACACTCTCAAGATCTAGTATTTTGTTTCTTCCTTAATAGTGTATGAAGAGTTTTTCTTTTATTGTATAAGGTCCTGAAGAGAAATGTTTCATTCTTTAAGTCCATGAAAATAAATTGACAAGAGAGAACAATTACTAATGTAAAATAAAAAAAAAAAACTGTCTACATACTAATTCTAAAAAATTGATTTTTCTGATTCAGGCACTGCTGTCAGATTTACCTCCTGAATTAGAAGAGATGGATTTCAATCATGCCTCACCAGAGCCTGATGATACCTCATTCAGTGTGTCTTCTTTATCAGAGAAAAATGCCTCAGACATCTTGTGAATTGGGTGGGGAGTACATGATACATACAGCCTTTTGGCTGCCTAACAGGTGTGCATTTCAAGATAACTGCATTCTGATGCCTCAGAATTCCTCAGTTAGAAAAACATATTGTTGAAACTGACATATTCTGTGAAGAATGGACAAGATATAATGGCTACAGTGCAAAAATGTATGTGAAATTTAAAAGCAGCATTTGAGAAATTTCTCCAAACTGATAAAACTCTGGAGGACATTTGTATTTAATTTTTAGCAGTTTATCTGAAATGCATAAAGCCTAATTTCTGAAAGATTTTTGTTTGGATTTTAGAATAATCTTAGTTTTAGAAATAGTTTTGACCAGAGACATAAAAATAAAGTTATTTCAACATTACTGATCAAATTACAGAAGCTTGGTTAGTTTAGCTTTGTAGCCATTACATCTTTATTCTCTCTCCTTTTCCTATCATCTACATACAATTTTACTCAGGAAAGTGGACTGAAATTTTAAAACAAAACTTTAAAAATGATTTTACCTGGATGAGCCCTGGGATTTATTTTCCAATTCCTATGATAATTTGACTTAGGCTAATGATTGAAAATTGAAGTGATCACTGGTATATAATTGTAAATTGTTGGTATTCTTCCATTTTCTAACCCAGATATTTGGGGGGAGGGGAAAAGCACTATGGAAAAGCAATTAATCAACATGAAATCAAATAAATTAAGTGTATAGAAACAAAATGTTGTAAAAGATTAGTCTTAATGGGGATTCTTCATTTCTGCAAATGACAAATATTGATAAGATTCACATTCTACTAGTAAATCTGTATAACTGAGTTAGATGAAATATTGCACAAATATTATACATTTATCACTATCTTCATAATTTTTTTTTCAATTCTTACATTTTATGAAACAGGAAGTCAAGGTAAAGTAGATTCTTCTTTTTTAATCTAGTCACTCAGATTTGTCACAAATTTTGCCTCATTCTCATCTGAGGCTTGTACAGAGCCATCCTCCAAGGATAATATCCAAAAAGAGTTATACACTACTGTGGTTGTAAATCACAGTCCTCTGAATTTCCTGGACACTTTTCTGTGAGTACACTCCTAAAATGGAAATGCTACCTAGTTGTTCTATTAGTAGGTACCAGATGGCTACACATTGTAGACAATTCTTTGCAGACTGTTCCTTCTGGGGTACCAGATGGTGTTATCAAGACCCATAGAAGGGAAAATGCCAGTTTCTTCATTTCTTTTTTTTTTCTATTGTTTTTTTTTATTTTTATTATTTGCCCAAGGGGTACAGGTCTGTGAATCATCAGGCTTACATCTTTCACAGCATTCACGTTTCTTCCTGAGCACACAGCATCATGTATTTGTGAGTTGGCTGTGTGGAATTGTGTTGCATTGTTAAATTAGTATTTATTCCTAAAAGATTAATCAAGTAGCTAGATGGCTCTCATTTTTTTAAGAGAGGGAAAAAGAGGTGGAGGAGGAGAGGGGGGAGAGGGAGAGAAAGAATCTTAAGCAGGTTCCATCCCCAGCCCAGAGCCCTATGTGTGACTCAGTCTTATAACCCTGAGATCATGACCTGAGCTGAAATCAATAGTCAGATGCTTAACTGACTGAGCCACCCAGGCCCCCCAACTAGATGGCTCTTTTGGCCATCAAGTTTCTATGTAATTTTGTAATTTGCAAGTAAAATCAATTTTCATCTTGGAATTCACAGATACCAATTTATGAATGCAAAAAGGCAGTCATGTATATCTTTGACCTTGAAATGCCCCCTCCCCACATACATAAATAGGTAAGTTTCATTGATAACCCTTCATTTTGTCAGCTATTGTCTATGACTGTTGCCATGCTACTGCTATGGTTCTTTTGTTAACAGAAATATTTCAAGGGTTAGGTATGATACCTTTTAGCTGAAATCCATACGGTTCTTTACAAATAATGTTTAGTACTCCTTGCTGAGAAGTAAATTTCCATTCAGAAAGAGTTCTGAGTGAAAGAACCTCAGGCATTAGGAATAAATTTATCATTCACACCAATTCCTCCATGAGATAAAGAGTCCCTATTATACACAGCAAATGTAGAAACCATCTCATAAGATAGAATGAACAAATTCCAGGCTTTCAAGTCTCTCCTAGGACCTCCTTCCTATCCACTGAGTTTATCTTTAAACTGTAATTTCTTCCGCTTCAGTTTAAGCTCTTTCTTATTTGGTTCTTGTCACCAAGTAAGGAGAGATAATTCTCTCCTACATCTTTCAGCTTTACAGATTGTATTTGTTACCCCTCAGCAATTAGTCACCAAATCAAAAAAATATTCATTGAGCTTCTGCTATAGGGACATTGGATTTCTGCTCCTCTGCAAGCCATAATCTTCAAAACAAATTGTGTCTTTTCACTTTCTCAGAGATACTAATAAAAATTATTTAAGTAGAAATTTTAATAGATTTAAAGATTCTGTTGGGTGTGATTCCTAGAAAAAATCCTCATCTACAATTTTGAGAAGACACATAGATGATTTATTTGTTCCTGTTTAAAGTTCCATTAAAATAGAAACAGTACACTTAAGAATCCTTTTGTTTTGGTCTTCCAGCACCAGAGTTATTTCTTTTATTATCATTAAAATTAAAACATGTTAAAAATGAAATGTAGTTTTTCTGTACCAGGGCCCAAAAGAAAGAGCTGCATCCAGAAAAAAAATCATAACTGACAGAATTAAATTAAGCACTGCAGATTTTTTAAAAGACACCAATGTCAAGTATTAGAAGTTTATTATGAAGAAAAGGTATTTCTTACACCTATAGGTTGAAATTTTTTTTGAAACATCTTAAAGCAGAAAAAATATCAGTTTGACTGCTTTTGTGACATCTTCATGACTAGGGGAAGAAAAACTAATGTTTCTTTCTTTAGGGTTTTCACACATTAAAACAGACCATACTATCTGAAGCATCTCTCACAATGACAGACATCAAGGTGAAAATATTTTTTTTTTCCGTTTAACTACACTTTGATGTCTGCTTTCAGCTTAGGATAGTCAATCAATTTCTAAATAACAAATGTTTATCTAAGGGCACTTATGTTAAAATGTGTTTTAAAAAATACCCTGGAGGTAACTTCTTCACTCCAGCCAAGCTAACATTAGTCACAAGAAAATGAGAACTACAGTTACCCTAGGAAATAGGAAACATAGCACATGCAAGGAAAATATTAAAATAAAATTGGTCTTCTGGGAGGGCACCTGGGTAGTTCAGTCTGTTAAGCACCTGCCTTTGGCTCAGGTCATGATCTTAGGGTCCTGGGATGGAGCCCAACATCAGGCTCCCACTCAGCAGGAAGAATGCTTCTCCCACTGCGCCTCCCCCCTGCTCATGTTCTCTCTCTCTCTATATATATATATCTCTCTGTCAAGTAAATAAATAAAATCTTTAAAAAAAAGAAAATTGGTCTTTCCATGGAAACTGGGGATGTTCTGTTGTTAGGTCATGTATCAACATTAGGACTTCCATGCTTACCAATGTAATCATAATAAAAATGCTATTGTTGGAGACAAAAAAGCTACAAACCAATCACATCCTGTGCTCTGTATACTACCAAACCTTCAAAAAATGTCAGAGACCATTTCCCCAAAGGCATCAGCATCTATTTTAAGGCACTTTCATAGCCAGCCATCTTTAAGTTTATAGGAGAAAACAGAAGTGATATATTTAGAAGAATTCTAGACTCTAAATTAGACTTTATTGCTTTATGTTTTGAAGGAGGAGGGTACACTCAGCCCATTTCCAAGGAATAGTTTTGTCATTTTAACCTGATAGTTTATGATCATTTTTAGAAGAAATTCTGAAAAATTTAACTCCTGTCCTTCCTTCACATTGTAGTGATGCTATAGCAGGGATATTGCCTATTTTAAAAAATATATTAGATTTTCATTCAGGTCCTAAAAATCTCAAATTCTGAAATATTAGCCTTTTAAAGGAGCTATCAGTGCTATAGAGTCTAAAAGATGAGTAAATGTTTATCTTTTAAGTTGGTTTTATTCTTGGCAGACAACACTATCATACTCATGATATCAGGCTATACTTTGTGATGATATAATGGAGGATCCTACTAATTTTTGAGACTACAGTGACCATACTACTGCCCCAAACAAACCATTATTAAGATTAGATTTGCTAAGAGGGAAAGAGAATAGAATAATATTTTCGTGAAATTATAATTGTGATTGTTCCATTAAAGTTTATACTGAGTATATATTGCTCTGCATTGAAATTTTATTTTATGTTAACTTGTTAAGTAATTCCTTTAAGTGATTCTGCATCCCATTTTACTGATACTACCTCTGAAATATATTACCACCTTAAAACCACATCACTGTAATGTGATCTTTTATAGGGTTTTTATTTAAATTTTATAGAGGCAATAAATGATTTCGAACTAACAGACATCTATTTCTTTCTTTTAATGTTTATTTTTCTAAGTTTTTGTGTTTTTATTTTTTTGAAAGAGAGAGAACAAGAATGGGGGAAGGAATGGGAAAAGGGAGAAGGAGAGAGAGAATCTTAAGCAGGCTACGCACTCAGTGGGGAGCCCAATGCAGGGCTCTATCTCACAAATCTGAGATCATGACCTGAGCTGAAATCAAGAGTCAGACGCTTAACTGACTGAGCCACCCAGATGCCCCATAAGTCTTTGTGTTTAAAGCATTATTCCTTTTTCAAAGATAATTTCTTCCTTCCCAAAATAAGGTTCTGATAAAAAGACCCCCCAAATACAGAGAATAATAAGGTGTTAGGAGTCAGAGAAGGGAGAACATTGAACGCTCAAGTGAAAATGTGGTTGACTTCCAAACTACCAAGTATGTCATCTTTAATTGACTTCACTTAAAAAAGAATGACTCCAATTTCAATGTAATACAGTGACTATTCTGTAATAGATAAAGGATTTTTCCAGGATAGGATATTTAAATGGTAAAACCAGAAAGTAAATTGCCACCGTATAAACAAAGAATGTTATTTTCATATCAAATTTTTTTAAGTGACAATGTTGCATCTAACACTGGCTCTCCTTGACACCAGTAGAGGATGCTTCTAATTTGGCTAAAATATGCCCATACATTTTTTGTCAAAATCTTAAACCAATTAAACCTTTCATGTTATCTAACTAATGGGAGAGGTCAGGAGGTGTGTTTCAAATAGCACATAAGCAGTTTTCCTTCCCAGTTCATAAATTTTCAAGAATGTTGTAAGGGAAAAATCATATACAAATAGGCACTTCAAATGAGCCAAGTCTTTCTCAGTCTGCAAAAACATTGAGTTAAGGTGGTGAAATCCTTTGATTTTATAAAAATGAATGGGAATTATAAATCTGTTTAAGAGACAGTCAATGCATGAGTATAACCATAAGACTGAATAATATTTTTCACATCTTTTGGTACTAGATTTGTTTTTTTTACATTTCTTGTGTGTATTATATTACAAAAGTAATATATGTTAATTTTAGACATTCTAGAAATTGTAGATAGTATAAAGAAAAACAGAACCACTTGCAATCCCCAAATTCCACTAATAATCATTGTTAACATCTTAGTGTATTTCATTCCAGTCATTTCTTTTGCATATTACATATATTCAGCAAAATTAGGATTATACTGAATATTCTTTTATGTGTCCTGCCTTTTTTCTTAATAATATATTAAGAGCATTCTTATGCAATCATTTGTCACCAAGGTATTTTACTCTCAATTACATTTGGATTTAAAGTGTCCATATATACATGGAATACTGGATTGGAACAGGAGGAGATTATGTTAAGTGAAATAAGTCAAGCAGAGAAAGACAATTATCATATGGTTTCACTTATATGTAGAACATAAGGAGTAGCATGGAGGACATTAGGGGAAAGAAGGGAAAACTGAAGGGGGGAAAGTAGATGGGGATATGAACCATGAGAGACTATGGATTCCAGGAAACAAACTGAGGGTTTCGAGGGGTGGGGGTGGGGGAATGGGTTAGCCCAGTGATGGGTATTAAAGAGGGTACAGATTGCATGGAGCGCTGGGAGATATATACAAACAATGAATCATTGAATACTACATCAAAAAATGATATGCTGTATGGTGACTAACATAATAAAAAAATTAAAAAAGACTTTTAAAAATTTATATCAGAAAAAAAGCAAAAATTCCACTGATTAAAATACATGTATTCTGGAGAATTAATAAGTATCTGCTTTACATAAAAATTATACTTCTTACCTTAGATTTTTTAATTTAAATTCAATTAGCCATGGTATTTTATATAATATTCAATGATTCATTAGTTGAATATAATACCCAGTGCTCATCATATCACATGCCCTCCTTAATTCCTGTCATCCATTTACCCCATGCCCCTACCAGCCTCCCTTCCTTCAATTCTCAGTTTATTTCCTGGAGTCAAGAGTCTCATATGGTTTAAAACAAATGATGTTATTTATTTAACCTTACAGTAATAAAGTTTCTCTACTTTGGCTGCAAGTTACAAGATACCTTTTAATACTTCTACTCCGGTAATATTTTTTTTCACCTATACTAGTAAGCTATTCTAAACTTTAAAAATAAAACAAATATCATTTTTGGGTGTGAAAGATCTCATATTGCATAAACCAATAGGTACTTGAGCAATAATTTTTTAACAAGTGGGAATCCAATTCCAATTTTTCTCTAAAGAATATGACTAATTTTTCTTATTATTTATGTTTTAATGTAAGTATAATTATCATATAGTGTTATATTACTTTCAGTTATACCACATAAAGATTCAACAATTCGAGGCATTTACTCAGTGCTCATCATAAGAAGTATACTATTAATCCCCTTCACCCATTTCATCCATCTCCTCACTGACCTTCCCTTTGGCAACCACCAGTCTGTTCTCTATATTTAAGAGCCTGTTTTTTGTTTGTCTCTTCTTTTATTTGTTCATTTGTTTCTTAAATTCCACATATGCATGAAATCAAATGGTAGTTTTCTTTCATTGATTGACTTATTTCATGTAGCATTATACCCTCTAGATCTATCCATGTTGTTGTAAATGGCAATATCACTCAACCATAAAAACCAGGATCCAGCTCTTTGAAAAAATCAACAAAACCTAAAGCTTTAACCAGACTCATTATGGGATGGGAGGGAGAGAGAGACATAGAGAGAGAGAAGAGTTAAATAAATAAAATCAGGAATAAAAGAGGAGAAATAAAAAACAGCACCACAGAAATGCAAAAGATTATAAGAGAATATTACGAAAAATCATATGCCAACAAATTGAACAACCTAGAAGAAATGGATAAATTCCTAGGAACATATAAACCCCCAAAACTGAATCAGGAAGAAATAGAAAATTTGAACAGACCAATTACTAGCAATGAAATGGAATCAGTAATCAAAATACTCCCAACAAACAACGATAGGACCAGATGAATTCTATCAAACATTTAAAGAAGAATTAATAACTATTCTTTTCAAACTATTCTAAAAACTAGGAAGGAAAGAATCCAGTTCATTGTATGAGGCCAGACTTATCCTGATACCAAAATCAGGTAAAAACACTACAAAAAAAGAGAAATATAGGCCGATCTCTCTGATGAACATAGATGCAAAAGTCCTCAATAAAATACTAGCAAACTGCATCCAACAATACATTTAAAAAAATCATTCACATTGATCAAGTGGGATTTATTCCTGGGATGCAAGGAATTTGCAAATCAGTCAGCACGATACATCACATCAAGAAGAGAAAGAATAAAAATCATATGATCATTTCAATAGATGCATAAAGACCATTTGACAAAGTACAACCTCCATTCATGATAAAAAACTCCAAAAGGTAGGTTGAGAGGGAACATACCTTAACATAAGGAAGTCCATATAGGAAAAATCCACAGTTAACATCAGATTCACTGGTGAAAAAATAAGAGCTTTTATTCTAAGATCAGGAACAAGACAAGGATGACCACTCATCACTTTTATTCAGCATAGTACTGGAAGTCCTAGCCACAGAAGTCAGACAACAAAAAGAAAGAAAAGGTATCCCGATCAATATGAAAGAAGTAAAACTTTCACTATTTGTAGATGACAGGATACTATGTATAGAAATCCCTGAAGAGTACACACATACACGCACACACACACACACCCCTACTAGACTTGATAAATGAATTCAATAAACTCATGGGTTGCAAAATTAATATACAGAAATCTGTTACATTTATATACACTAATAATGAAGTAGAAAAAATTAAGAAAACAATCCCATTTATACTTGTACCAAAAATAATAAACACTGATTTTAAAATATCATAGTGTTCTGTTTTATACCATTTAAGACATTTGGGAAATTTTGCCAATTCTTGATTTTGCTGTGAAAAAACAATATTTGTTTTTTTTTGAATAAACAATATCTGTATTTCCATTTTATTACATTATGCACCAAGACTATTATAATCAAGTTACTTCCTTTGTGATCTAAGCCATATAAAACTAACATTTTCCAGTACTTAGGTCATTCCCTGGTTAAAAGATCTTTAGACAGGCTTATTAATTCCTTCAAGCCGTTAGGAGACCATTCAATGTATGGTTTCAATAATGTAGGAACTGGTATCAATAATGCTTATTAGCTTAAATTGGATAGAGCACAATTCTGAGACCCAAATTTGACTTCCATTCAGATTATTTATACAAAGGGAAAAAAATCTTTCTACTATAGAGCCACCATGTACCTGTATTCCTAATCTTGTTTTTCAGTCTGTCACTTGTAACTGAGGACCAGGTGGAAAACATAGGTGATACAATCAAATTTTATGTTGCTTAAGTGGCATAAAATAATGGATGTTAGGGAGGTTCCCCTGTCCATTTCTACCCCCCACCATGACTCTGTTAGAAGTTTATTAATAATAATTCATTGGGGATAATTTTGTATGCAATTCGATAATTCCTGACAAATATAAGTTATTCTATGATGTATTCACTACTATACCTTTATCAGCTGCATTATTTTACAAAATTGGGTTAAAAGCAGGACACTGAGAGGATAGTTGGTAAGGTGGGTGATTAAAACTGAAGAGGAATAAATATAGAACTTCTAGGGCGCCTGGGTGGCTCAGTGGGTTAAAGCCTCTGCCTTCGGCTCAGGTCATGATCTCAGGGTCCTGGGATCGAGTCCCGCATCGGGCTCCCTGCTCAGCAGGGAGCCTGCTTCCTCCTCTCTCTGCCTGCCTCTCTGACTGCTTGTGATCTCTCTCTGTCTGTCAAATAAATAAGTAAAATCTTTAAAAAAAAAAATTACTAGTTCTTCATTGGTGAAAACATGAATCCAGACAGCATGGTTGTTCTGCTGAGCTACCAGGAGGATGGTGTGATCTCATATATGATTTTTTTAACGATAGTTTAGAAATGGAAAAATGTTAATGAATTTGGTGATTACTTTAGCTGTATTGCTTATTGTTATTATTGGCTGCTGCTTTTCATCCACACATCATCAGTACTTAGAAAAATGGGACTGATGTCATCTTGAGGTCTTCATTTATTTTGACCTTGTTTTTTTTTTAAAGATTTTATTTATTTGAGAGAGAAAGAGCAAGAGAGATAGAGAGAAACAGTGAGCACACAAGTGCAGGGGTGGGGGCAGGGGCAGAGGGAAAGAGAGAAGTAGACTCCTGGCTGAGCAGGGAGCCTGATTTGACGTTCTATCCAAGGACCTGAGATCATGACCTGAGCCAAAGACAGATATTTAACTGACTGAGCCACCCAAGCACCCCTTGACCTTGATTTTATTTGGAATGAAGACATTGTTTACAAGGAAGAAAAATGTCATATAGGTTGTCTAAAAATAAGATGCATTTGTGATATATATATGTATATATATATATAATACATCAATGTATGTATATACATACATGATATATCCTAGGAATGATCAAACATAGTTGTTTACTCCTCTTATAAATCTCTAATAATAATAAATAAATTTCTGTGCAAATAAACCTTATACATCTTAAATTCTTAAAAACAAGTTAAAAAAAAAGAACAAAGCCATCTGTTTTCAGAAGGCATTAAGTATGACTTCCTCTATGTCTGTGATATGGAGCAACCTGCCACTGATTTCAACTATAGACATATCTCATTTTACTGTACATGGCTTCATTGCACTTCACAGGTATTGAATGTTTTACAAATTGGAGGTTTGTGGCAATGTTACTTCAAGAAAGATTATCAGCACCATTTTTTAGACAGCATTTGCTCATTTTGCACCTGTGTCACATTTTGTTAATTCTCACAATATTTCAAAATTTTAAAAAATATTGAATTTGTTTTGGTGATTTGTGATTACAAATCTTTTATGTGACCCTTGTAGTTGCTTGGCTTCCCAGGGGAATTCTATCAAACATTTAAAGAAGAATTAATACTTATTTTTCTGAAGCTATTCCAAAAACTAGATATGGAAGGAAGACTTCCAAACTGATTCTAAGAGACTTGCATAACCTTGATGTCAAAGACCCCACCAAAGGAAAGATCCCACTAAAAAGGAAAATTACAGGCCAATATCCATGATGAACATGGATACAGAAATTCTTAACAAAATACTGGCAAATTCAATCCAATGGTACATTAAAAGGATTATTCACCATGATCAAGTGGGATTTATTCCTGGGCTTCAGGGGTGGTTCAATATCTCTAATTAAAGTGATACATCACATTAATAAAAGAAAGGATAAGAACCATATGATCCTCTCAATAGATGCAGAAAGAACATTTTACAAAATACAACATCCTCTCTTGATAAAAATGCTCAACAAAGTAGGGATAGAAGGAACACAACTCAACATCATAAAGGCCATATACAAAAGACCCACAGCTAATATCATGCTCAATGGGAAAAAACGGAGAGCTTTTCCCTTTAGGTCAGAAACACCAGATGTCCATTCTTGCCACTCTGATTTAACATAGTACTGGAAGTCTTAGCTTCAACAATCAGACAACAAAAAAGAAATAAAGGACATCCAAATTAGGAAGGGAGAAGTCAAATTTTCGCTATTTGCAGATGACATGATATTCTATATAGAAAACCTGAAACATTCCACCAAAAAAATTATGAGAACTGATTCATGAATTCAGGAAAGCTGCAGGATATAAAATCAACATACAGAAATCAAAGCATTTCTATACACCAACAACAACAGAGATTGGCAAGGATGAAGAGAAAGGAAACAGCTCTTATGCTGTTGGTGGGAGTGCAAAGTGGTGTAGCTCCTCTGAAATACAGTATGGAGGTT
Organism: Ailurus styani; assembly: GCA_002007465.1. Taxonomy (NCBI): domain Eukaryota; kingdom Metazoa; phylum Chordata; class Mammalia; order Carnivora; family Ailuridae; genus Ailurus; species Ailurus styani. Next base: position 193,845 of record LNAC01001306.1, read on the forward strand.
CCTCAAAAAGTCAAAAATAGAACTACCCTATGACCCAACAATTGCACTCCAAGTATTTACCCAAAGAATACAAAAATATTGATTCGAAGGGGCACATGCCACAATGTTGATAGCATTATCAACAATAACCAAATTATGGAAAGAGCCAAAATGTCCATTGTGTGATGAATGGATAAAAAAAAGATGTGGGATATATACACAATGGAATACTATTTGGCTGTCAAAAATAATATCTTGCCATTTGCCCTGATGTGAATGGAGCTAGAGTGTATTATGTCAAATGAAATTAGTCAGATAAAGACCAATATCACATGATTTCATTCATATGCAGAATTTAAAAAACAAAACAAATGAACATAGAGGAAAAAGAAAAAAAAACAGGGGGAGGCAAACCATAAAAGAGACACTTAACTATAGAGGACATAGTGAGGCTTGCTAGAGGGGAGGAGAGTGGGGGATGGGTTAAATGGGTGATGTTTATTAAGGAAGGCACTGGTGATGTGCACCGGGTGTTTTATGAATCACTAAATAATTTACGTGGTGAATCACTAAATTCTACACCTGAAACCAATAATACACTACAGTAAATTAATTAGAATTTAAATATTAACTTTAAACAAGACAAAATAAAATAAAACAAATATTTATCTAAAAATTTGTAGAAATCTTATTTAAAAATACACTTCATCAATAGTTAAATGAGGAATGATTTTTATGAGATGTCATGCTGTTTGCTCCCAAAGTCATTTTAATTGGTACTTTAAAGTTTCATATCTTTGCATACATTTCTAAGATACTGTATTTAAATCTTTAAAATACGACTTAACTGTAACATTTGGCTTAGTCACACAACTTGTGTAAAACTATTATTTCTGTTAAAACTATTACTCTAGTCTAAGATGATAGTGGAGCTCATTTAGATTCTTCATCTTATATTCTCACATTTGTAATTATGAAATATCATTTTTTAATGAAATCTGATTTTAAATGTTATTATATTGGTCTCTTGTGTCTGGGAACACAAGAACTTTATCATATTCAGGAAGTTCTAAGGAGTCTGAAAGTGCCTTGTCATAGCAGTTCAGCCCCCAAACCCCTCTACCTTTTTCTTTAAGGTGATAAGATATAAAAGATTATATTATAGCCCTAAGATGCTATCACTCTATGCCCTTTTAGCTCCTAATATATGGTTCAACCTTATCAGGGATAACACTCCTGTTAAGCATAACTCATCTTTGCCCAAAAATGAGGTGTTAATTTACTATAAAGTACTGGGATTGTAGAGTCAAATGAGTGGAGCTCCCTTCAAAATAATAAATTTGAAAAGCTAGATATTTTATTATAATAAGGCACATGAAGAAATCAGTCCTATAGCTTTATAGTTATGTATTATATAATGTGTGAGACAAAAATAGCAGGGCCATTTCTCTCAGTGGGAATTTATCTGAGATAATCTCCACACTGCCATTATAAACGAGGGAATATTCAGGCCTGGATTAAATGCTCAACTACGTCCTAAAATTTATCTGATTCTCCTCCTCTGAACTACCAGAATGCCATGTTGATACCTTTCTTAGTGCACTGTGTTCATATTGCCTTGGGTTATAGTTAATACATCTTTCCCCTTCTCAATCAGAAACTCCCTAGAAACATGCCTTATTTAGATTTATATCTTTCTCATGGAGTAGGCTATCAATATTTTTTTTTTCAAATGAATGAATGATCAAGAGGGAACCACTTTTAAACATTGAATAAGGAAGCTTCCTGGGCCTTATCTGCCCCATCTAAAAAATGGGAACACTAACCATTCTATCTAGTCCACAGGTATGTTGTTAGTGCCAAATCAGAAAAGCCTTAAAAATGCTTTAAAATTTCTAAATGCAATAAAAATCATGGTGTTACTAATTCATTTTTTTATTAAATTGGAAACCATTCAAAACCAACAACATGAATTTATTGACATGGCAAAATAAGATGAATCTGACACTGCCCCTGCTCTCAAGAAGTTTCCAGCCTTCTTCATAGCACTTTATCACTCTGCAAATTATATACTGAATTTTTTGTCTTTTCCATTAGAATGAAAACTTTAAGAAAGTTAGAGATATTGTCTATTGTCTATCATGTTCAGCACTGTATCTCTAGTAAATGTTGTTGAATGGATGGATAATTGATTTGACTACACCTAGTAGCAAATACAGAAATTCGAACAGTATTCAACAAATATATACTGAGATCCCACTATGAGCAAGCACTAGAGGATGCAAAGCAAAGGTGAATAGAAAATGCACAGATTTCTTATCTTTTGGGAGGCTAAGTTGGTGGTGTAGTAGGAGGATCCCAGGCTTGACTCTTCCCTCGAACACAGCTAGATAACTATAAAATCATTCCTAATACCCAATAAATTGACCTAAGGATTGATAGAACAAACTGCACAACTAGAGGGTGAGAAGAGGTCACATCAAGGAAGGTAGGAAGTACAGATACACGGTCTGGGGGAAAAACAGGTCATGGATCATGGGTACTACAGAAGAGAGGAAGCCCTTGTCACAGAGAGGGACAGGAAGGAGTGGAATGCACAGGGATATACAGAGAAAGAACACTTCCCCAAAGCCATTGGCTGGGAAAACAAGAAGCGCTAATTTTCATGGGTTTCTGCAACCAGTGGGGCTCAAAGACAGGAGTTTTAGAGGTCCATGGTCTTGGCTGGAATAGACGGCACTGCCCTACTCCTGGAAAGAAGGCACACAAGCAGCTCTGGGGCAGACAGGATGATGTGAGGATCACCTAAGTCACACAGGGAGAGACTGTTCCCTCTTCTTGTAGTGCATCTGGGAGATGGGACACTGCCTCTCCAGAGACAGAGGAGCCAAGATGCACCATTTCCCTCCTGCACCCTTCAGCATAGGTGGAGAGACACTTGCTGAGCAGAGCTAACTGAGACGCTGGCTGTTTAGCCTGCTTTGCTCCAAATCCCATGCCACTGTGCTCTGACACTACTTTCCTTCTGGGTCAAACATGCATCAGTGCCAGCATGGTGAGACTCTCACCGAGAAGACCAGCACAGGCCCGTGCCACACAAGGTCCTCAAATTTTGGAGTTTTAAAGGTCAGCAGGCTTGGCTGGGATAGAACCCAAAGTGCACTGCACAGTTCCAGATAGACAAGCAACCCAGAAACAGTGTGAAAACAACAATCTGAGAAACACCTAGAATGCATGAGAGGAAATTATTCCCTCTTCCTGGAGTGCTTCCCTGATAGCAGCAAGCACAGACTCCCCTCTCTGGGGACAAAGGACCTGCCTGGTGCCATTTCACTCCCTCACCCCTCAGCACAAGCCAACTTGAGTAAACATCACAATGCCAAAACTGACTGTCCAACCTGCTTACAAGTTGCCCCCCACCATGATTTGCTGGTACTGTTTTCTCAGGCAAGTGTGCTTAAGGACCAGTGCAGGGGGCTTCTTCCCAAGAAGACCAACACAAACCCCCATACACACCACATCTATAAACCACAGAGTTCTGCAAGTCTCCAGTTCTTGTGAAAATAACGTGAGTTCTCATTTAACAAGCAGACCAGAGGACACCTAGTTAAAACTCATCACATAGTGCCCAAGGACCAAACACTGCTTACTGTGGGCAAGGAGAGCCTCTCTGCAGACACCTGACCTGAGGGATAGAGCAGCCAAACCACAGCAGCAGAATGCACACAGCACACATCATGACACTCCGTGAAGCACCAGCCCCTGGACATCGTATGACCTCTTCTTGATAAAGCCATTACTCTCGGGGGCAGGAAACATAACAGACTTTTGTAACACGCAGAAGACAGAGATCTAAACAAAATACCAAGACAGAGGAATTCATCCCAAAAGAAAGAACAAGAAAAGGTCACAACCAAAGATCTAATCAAAACAGATATAAATAATATGTCTGATGGAGAATTTGAAACAACAATCATAAAGATACTAACTAGTTTAGAGAAAAGCATGGAGACATCAGGGAGGCCCTTCTGAAGAGAAAAAAGAGTTAAAAACCAATCAGTCAGAAATTAAATATGAAATAACTGAGATTTGAAACTAACTGGATGTAATGACCATAAGGATGGAAGAAGCAGAGGAACGAATAAGTGATATAGAAGACAAATAATGCCAAGAAAAATGAATCTGAACAAAAAAGAGAATGAAAAATGTTGGATTACGAGGTTAGACTTAGGGAACTCAGTGACTCCAACAAACATAATAGTAATATCATAGGAGTCCCAGAAGAACAAGAGAGAGAAAGAGGAGAGAAGTTTTTTGATGAAATTATGCCTGAAAAGTTCCCTAATCTGGGGAAGGAAAGAAACATCCAGATCCAGAAGTCACAGAGAACTCCCATCAAAATCAACAAATGCTGGCCAACAAAAAAGACACACTGTAGTTAAATTTGCAAAACAAAGTTCTAAAGAAAAAAATAAAAGCACAAATGCAAAAGAAGTCCCTAACGTACAAAGGAAGACCCATAGGGTTAGCTGCAGATCTCTCCAGAGAAATCTGGCAAGCTAGAAGAGAGTGGCATGATATATTCAATGTGCTGAATGGGAAAAATTTGCAGCCAAGAGTACTCTAACCAGCAAGGCTACCATTCACAATAGAAGGAGAGATAAAGAGTTTCCCAGCCAAAAAAAGTTATGGAGTACATGACTACTAAGCCAGCCCTACTAGAAATATTAAAAGGGACTCTTTGAGTCAGAAGGAAAAACCAAAAGTGACAAAGATTAGAAAGGAACGGAGAAAATCTCCATAAACAATGACAAAACAAGTACTAAAATGAAACTAAATACATATCTTTCAATAATCTGAATGTAAAAGGACTAAATCCTCCAATCAAAAGACATAGTGTGTCAGAATGGATAAAAAACAAGACCCATCAATATACTGCCTACAAGAGATTGATTTTAAACCTAAAGACACCTGCAGATTGAACGTGAGGTGATGCAGAAATATCTCTCATGCAAATGACATGAAGAGCAAACTGTAATAGCAATACTTATATCAGACAAACTAGATTTAAACCAAAGACAATAACAAGAGATGAAAAAAGGTACTATATCATAATAAAGGGCACTATCCAACAAGATCTAACAATTATAAATCTTGATGTCCCCAACTTGGGAGCATTGAAACATATAAAACAATAACAAGCATAAAGGAACAAATTGATAATAATACAATAAAAGTAGGGGAATTTAACACCCCACTTACATCAATGCACAGATGTTGTAAGCAGAAAATCAACAAGGAAACAATGGTTTTGAATGACACCTTGGACCAGATAGACATAACAGATATATTGAGAACATTTTCTCCTAAAGCAGCAGCATACACATTCTTTTCAAATGGACATGGGACATTCTCCAGAATAAGTGACATATTAGGTCACAAATCTGGCCTCAACAAGTGCAAAAAGATTCAAACCATACTATGCATATTTTCCTACGCAAACACTATGAAACATGAAGCCAACCATAAGAAAAAATTGGGAAAAACCACAAATAACGTGCAGGTTAAACAACATGCTACTAAAGAAGAAATGAGTCAACCAGGAAATTAAAGAAGTTAGAAATACATGAAAATAAATGAAAAGGAAACCAACATGGTCCAAAAGCTTTGAGATGCAGCAAAAATGGTCACAAAAGGGAAGTATATAGCAACACAGGTCTATGTCAAGAAGAAAGAAGAGTCTCAAATAAACAACCTAACCTTACACCTAAAGCAGTTAAGAAAGATCAACAAATGAAGCCTAAAGCAAGCAGAAGAAGGAAAATAATAAATATTAGAGCAGAAACAAGTTATATAGAAACTAGAAAAACATTAAAACAGATCAATGAAACCAGGAGCTGACTCCTTCAAAAACTTAATAATATTGATAAACCCCTAGAGAGACTTATAAGAAGAAAAGAGAAATGATATAAATAAATAAAATAAAAAATGAGGAAGGAGAAATAACAACCAACACCATAGAAGTACAAACTATTAAGGAAAAATGATATGCCAACAAATTACACAATCTGGAAGAAATGGGTAAATTCCTAGAAACATATAAGCTAGCAAACTGAAACAGGAAGAGATAGAAAATTTGAACAGTCCCATAATCAGCAAAGAAATTGAAACAGTAATCAAAAACCCCCCAACAAACAGAAGTCCAGGGCCAGGTGGCTTCAGAGGGGCATTCTATCAAACATTTTAAAAAGAGTTAATACCTGTTCTTCTCAAACTATCCCAGAAACAGAAATGAAAGCAAAACTTCCAAACTCATCTTATGAGGTCACCATGACCCTGATTCCAAAACCAGAAAAAGACTCCACTGAAAAAAAGAACTACAGGCTAATATCCCTGATGAACATGGATGCAAAAATTCCCAACAAAATACTAGCAAATAGAATCGAACAGTACATTAAAAGAATCATTCACCACGATCAAGAGGAATTTATCCCTGGGGTGCAAGGGTCGTTCAATACTTGCAAATAAATCAACATGAGATACCACATTAACTAAAGAAAGCCTAAGAACCATATGACCCTCTCAGTAGATGCAGAAAAAGCATTTGACAAAGTACAACATACTTTCATGATTAAGACTCACAACCACGTAGGGATTAAGTGAACGTACCTCAACACCATAAAGGCCATTATGAAAAACCTAATGTCATCATGGCTAATATAATCCTCAGCTGGGAAAAACTGAGAGATTTTCCTCTGTGATCAGAAACAAGACAGGGATGTCCACTCTCGCTGCTTGATTTAGCACAGTACTGGATGTCCTAGCCTCAGCAATCAGACAACAACAACAACAGCAGCAAAAGGCATCCAAACTGGCAAGGAAGAATTCAGTTTTTCACTATTTGCAGAGGACATGATACTCTATGTAGAAAACCCAGGAAGGAAGATGGTACAAGAGTAGGGGACCCTCATTTTGTCTGGTCCCTTGAATTCAGTTAGATATCTATCTAATTATCCTGAACACCTGTGAATTCAACCAGAGGTCTAAGAAAAGAATTGGTGCAATTCTACAAATAGAAAAGCAATCACTTATTGCAAGATAGGAGGTACAAAGAAGTGAATCTGAGGAGATATATATAGGAAGATAAACTGAAGGGGGAGAGATCCTCCATAAGCCAGCTAATGGAAAGTGACACAGCAGCAGAGCACCCAATCAGAACTTTTAGAAGTCTGCTCTGGTGAGGGACTTCCTTGCTTGACAGGAGCTCAGGTGGTGAAGTGGGGCAGAATCCTAGGTGGGACAGTGTGGTCTCAGGATCCCTGGAGTCACAGAAAAAAAACAGGGGTGCCTGAGTGTGGTAGAGTTCCTAAGCATTGGAGCAGGAAAGCTGGCTATAATCAGCAAACCCAGGAATGGGCTTGAAGCTCAGCATTGCCATAAACCATGAAGCAAAGCAGGATCAGGAGACTGCTCTCCAAGTAGTGGCCCAGAAAGCGCAGGAGCCACTGAGAGACCCTCCTCCTTCCCCCAGGAGGAGTGGTGCAGGTATGCACACATCCAGCCATTGCTCCAAGAGCAGGGGCCCAAGAAGGGGCAGAACCACGGTAAGACTGTCCCCCTTATCCTGAGGGAATTGGCACACGTGCACACTGCAAGAGTCTGCAGAGCTTGGCATACACAAAAGTGATTTGTTCCTTTTCCCTAAGGGTGCACTGGAGAGTGGGAGCTGCTATTGTTCAGCTCCAGGGCTGGAGATCAGGGTGAAGCCATTTTGATTTATGTATTTTCCAGCCTCTGAAGTGGCAGGCAAAGTCTTCAGGGAACAAAAGCCACATAGAGCAACCCCAAGCAGCATACATTGAACCTGGCTCCCTGGTAAGGGGTGGTGAAACTCCACCCAGGGAAAAACACCTGAGATTCAGTGCAATAAGCCCATCCCCCAGAAGACAAGCAGGAACATCAAGCTAATACCAAGTTTACAATTCACACAGAAATGAAAAACTCCAGCTCTAGGGGGTGGAGAACAATTTTCATGCTAAAAGGCATCAAAAGAAAGTAGGGGTAGCAATCCCCATATCGGACAAATTAGATTTTAAACCAAAGACTACACTAAGGGATGTAGAGTGAGTAAGCACTCACTCTAGACCTTGTTGGGTCTAACCCAACAAGACTGAACAATTATAAATATTTATGATCCTACTTTGGGAATAGCCAATTATATAAACCAATTAATAACAAATTTAAAGAAACACATTGATAATAATAGTATTTAACACCCAATTCACAACAAGGAACAGATCATCTAAGCAGAACATCGACAAGGAAACAGTGGGTTTGAAAGACACATTGGACCAGATGGACTTCCCAGGTATGTACAGAACATTCCATCCTAAAGCAACAGAATACACATTCTTCTCAAGTGCACCTGGAACATTCTCCAGGATAGATCACATACTGGGTCACAAATAGGTCTCAAACTGTACTGAAAGATTGGGATTATTCCCTGCATATTTATAGGACAGAGTGCTCTAAAACGAACTCAATCACAAGAGAAAATTTGGAAGGAACTCAAATACTTGGAGGTTAAAGAGCATCCTACCAAAGAATGAATGGTTCAAAGAGGAAATTAAAGAAGAATTTTTAAAATTCATGGAAACAAATGAAAATGAAAACACAACTGTCCATAACCTTTGGGATGCAGCAAAGTTGGCCCTAAGAGGGAAGTACATAGCAATACAAGCCTTCCTCAAGAAACTAGAAAAGTCTCAAATACACAACCTAACCATTCACCTAAAGAAGCTGGATAGAGAAGAGCAAACAAAGCCTAAAATGATCAGGAGAAGAGAAATAATAAAGGTTAAAACAGAAATCAATGAAATAGAAATGAAAAGAACAGTAAAACAGATTAATGAAACTAAGAGCTGGTCCTTAGAAAGAATTAATAAGATCCATAAATTCCTAGCCAGACTTATCAAAGAGAAAGGAGAAAAGACACAAATGAATAAAATCATGAAGGAAAGAGGAGAGATCATGACCAACATCATGGAAATACAAACAATTTTACGAACATATGATGAGACCCTTTGCTTTTCTTTGCTCCTGCTTGTATTGGTCTTTCAGGATAATCACAAAACCTTGTCATTGTTTTTCAAGCATATGACATATGACAAGGGGTCTTACTGAAATTGGGAGGATCTGTTTATGGGAAAGATACGATATGCTAATCTAAGTGTTCTATGAGTTTTGCTAAACATAGTTTAGGGGAGAATGCATACATCTCTTATATCACAGGGCAGCTGTTTGTGCTAAGAAAGCTTCAGGAAGGTAACTTCCTGGGGCATTCCAATGGTAGAGTGGTCACACAGGCCTTGACATTCCAGAGGTCTGCTACACCCTTCTCTGAAACCTTCCCTTGCCCCCAGAGCAGCCTCTATGTTACATTTTAGCAAGCCAGGTATTATGGCTGATTTCATGCTCTGCATTAGCCCCAACACTGGAAGAAATGGATGCATTCCTAGGAACATATAAATAAACTACCAAAACTGAAAGAGGAAAAAAGAGAAAACCTGAACAGATCCATAACCAGAAAAGAAATTGAAGCACTAATCAAAAATCCCCAACTCACAAGAGCCCAGGGCCAGATGGCTTCCTAGGGAAATTCTCCTAAATATTTAAGGAAGAATTAATACCTATTTTTTCTGAAGCTCTTTCAAAAAATAGAAATGGAAGGAAAACTTCCAAACTCATTCTATAAGGCCAACATTACCTCCATTCCCATTACCAGATAAAGACCCCACCCAAAAGAAGAATTACCGACCAATATCCCTGGTGAACATATATGCCAAAATTCTCATCATGATACTAGCCAATAGGATCCAACAGTACATTAAAAGGATTATTCACCACAACAAAGTGGGATTTATTCCTGTGTTGCACGGTTGGTTCAACACTTGCAAATCAATCAATGTGCTACATCACATTAACAGAAGAAAGGACAAGAACCATATGATCCTCTCAATTTATCCAAAAAAAGCATTTGACAAAATACAGCACCCTGTCTTGACTAAAACTCTCCACAGTGTAGGGATAGAGGGAACATACCTCAACATCATAAAAGCCAACTATGGAAAGCCCACAGCGAATGTCATTCTCAATGGGGAAAAACTGAGAGCTCTTCCCCTAAGGTCAGGAACATGAGAAGAATGTTCACTCTCACCACTGTTGTTCAAAATAGCACTAGAAGTCCTAGCTTAAAAAAAAAATAAAGTCTTAGCTTCAGCAATCAGACAACCGAAAGAAATAAAAGGCATTCGAATGGGCAAAGAAGTCAAACTCTCTCTCTCTTCACAGATGACATGATACTTTATGTGGAAACCCCAAAAGCCTCCACCCCTAAATTATTAGAACTCATACAGCAATTCAGCAATGTGGCAGGATACAAAATCAATGCACAGAAATCAGTTGTCATTCTATAAACTACCAATGTTAAATGAAGAAAGAGAAATTAAGGGGTCAATTTCATTTACGATAGCACCAAAACCTATAAAATACCTAAGACTAAACATAATCAAAGTGGTAAATGTTCTATATTCTAGAAACTACAGAACACTTGGAAGAAATTGAGGATTACACAAAAAGATGGAAAAACATTCCATGCTCATGGACTGGAAGGATAAACATTGTTAAAATATCTATGCTCAAAAAAAAAAAATATCTATGCTCCCCAGAGTAATCTACACTTTCAATGCAATCCGTATCACAATACCATTGACATTATTCACAAATAAGAACAAACGATCCTAAAATTTGTATGGAACAAGAAAAGACCCTGAGAATGTTGAATAAGAAAACCAAAGTTGGCGGTATCACTATGCCTGACTTCAAACTATATTACAAAGCTGTGATCATCAAGACAGTATGGTATTTGTACAAAAATGGACACATAGATCAACATAAAAGAACCTGGAAGTGGACCTCAACTCCAAGTTCAACTAATCTTTGACAAAGCAGGAAAGAATAACCCGTGGAAAAAGGACAACCTCTTCAATAAGCAGTGCTGGGAAAATTGGACAGCCACATGTAGAAAAGTGAAAGTGGACCATTTCCCTACACCAACTCAAAATCGATGAAAGACCTGAATGTGAGACAGGAATTCATCAAAATCTTGAGGGAATACACAGGCAGCAACCTCTTCCATCTCAACCGCAGCAACTTCTTGGTAAACATGTCTCCAAAGGCAAGGGAAACAAAAGCAAAAATGAACTATTGGCATTTCATCAAAATGAAAAGCTTGTGGGGCGCCTGGGTGGCTCAGTGGGTTAAGCCTCTGCCTTGGCCTCAGGTCATGATCCCAGAGTCCTGGGATTGAGCCCCACATTGGGCTCTCTGCTAGGCAGGGAGTCTGTTTCCCCTTCTCCCTCTGCCTGCTCTCTGTCTACTTGTGATGTCTCTCTCTGTCAAATAAATAAAATCTTAAAAAAAAGAAAAGCTTTTGCACAGCAAAGGAAACAGTCAAAAACACTAAAAGACAATCTATGGAATGGGAGAAGATATTTGCAAATGGCTACCAGATAAAGGGCTACTATCCAAGATCTATAAGGAACTTAATCAAACTCAACACCCAAGAAACAAAGAATCCAGTCAAGAAATGGGCAGAAGACATGAACAGACATTTCTCCAGAGAAGACATACAAATGGCCAACAGACCCATGAAGAAATGCTCAACATCACCTGGCATCAAGGAAATACAAATCAAAATGAGATACCACCTCACACCAGTCAAAATGGGTATAATTAAGAAGTCAGGAAACAACAAATGTTGGTGAGGATGCAGAGAAAGGGGAACCCTCTTAAACTTTGGGTGGGAATACAAGCTGGTATATTCACTCTGGAAAAACAGTAAGGAAGTTCCTCAATAAACTGAAAGTGGAGTTACCATATGACCCAGCAATCACACTACTACATTTTCACTGCAAAGATACAAATGTAGTGATCTGAAAGGGCATCTGCACCCTAATGTTTATAGTGGCAATGTCCACTTTAGTCAAGCTATGGAAAGAGCCAAGATGTCCATTGACAGATGAATGGATGAAGATGTTTTTTGGAATAACTTGGAGTGGAATTTTCTCAATGGAATTTTGCTCAGCCATCAGAAAGAATAAAATCTTACTCTTTATATCGACATGGATGGAACTAGTGGGTACTATGCTGAGCAAAACAAGTCAATCAGAATAAGACAATTAGCATAATGTTTCACTCATATGAAGACTAGCAACAGTACAGAAGATCGTAGGGGAAAGGAGGGAATAATGGAATGGGAAGAAATCACAGAGGGAGACAAACCATGAGAGACTCTTAACTGTGGGAAAGAAACTGAGAGTCATTGGAGGGGAGTTGAGTGGGTGGGTGGGGTAACTGGGTGACAGGCATTAAGGAGGGGATGTGATTTGATGAGCACTTGGCATTACATACAACTGATGAATTACTGAACTCTACATCTGAAACTAATGATGTTTTATATGTTGGCTAACTGAATTTAAATAAAAAAAGGAAAACCCACAAGACTCCACCCAAAAAAATTTCTAGAACTGATACATGAATTCAGCAAAGTAACTAGATATAAAATCCACATACAGAAATTTGCTGCATTTCTGTACACCAGTAATGAAGCAGCAGAAAGAGAAATCAAGGAATCGATCCCATTTACAACTGCACCTAAAACCATAAGGTACCTAGGAATAAATTTAACCAAAGAGGTAAAAAATCTGTGTGCTGAAAACTATAGAGCACTTATGAATGAAATTGAAGAGGACACAAAGCAATGGAAAAACATTCCATGCTCATGGATAGGGAGAACAAATATTATTAAAATGCCTATACTACCCAAAACAATCTACACTTTCGACACAAGCCTGATGAAAATAACACTAGCATTTTTCACAGAGCTAGAGCAAACAATTCTAAAATTTGTATGGAACCAGAAAAGATCTGAATAGTCAAAGTAATGTTGGGGGGGAAGCAAAGCAAGAAGCTTCACAATCCCAGATTTCAAGCTGTATTACAAAGCTGTAAAAATCAACACAGTGTGGTACTGGCACAAAAATGGACACATAGATCCATGGAACATTATTGAAATCCCAGAAATGGACCCACAACTATATGGTCAATTAATCTTTGACAGAGCAGGGAAGAATAGCCAATGGAAAAAAGACAGTCTCTTCCACAAATGGTATTGGGAAACCTGTATAGCAGCTTGCAGAAGAATAAAACTGGACCACTTTCTTACACCATAACCAAAGAAATTCAAAATGGATGAAAGTCCTACATGTGAGATAGGAAGTCACCAAAATCCTAAAGGAGAACACAGGCAGTAACTTGTTTGCCATGAGCAGAAGTAATTTGTTACTCAGTATGTCTCTGGATGCAAGAGGAGAAAAAGCAAAAATAATCTATTGGGATTTTATCCAAATAAAAAGATTCTTCACTGCAAAAGAAACAATCAACAACACTGAAAGGCAACATTCAGAATGGGAGAAGATATTTGCAAATGACCTGTCTAATAAAGTGTTATTATCCAATATACATAAAGAACTTACAAAAATTAATTTCCATAAAAGAAATAACCCAATTAAGAAATGGGTAGAAGACATGAATAGACACTTTTTTCCAAAGAAGTCATACAAATGGCTAACAGACACATGAAAAGATTCTCAACATCACTCATCATCAGGGAAATACAAATAAAAACTACAATGAGATATCAGCTCACACCTGTCAGAATCACTAAAATTAACAATTCAGGAGACAACACGTTTTGGCAAGGATGCAGAGAAAGGGGAACACTCTTACACTGTTTTTGGGAATGCAGAGCAGTGCAGACAATCTGAAAAACAGTGTGGATGTTCCTCAAAAAGTTAAAAATACAACTGCCCCACGACCAAGCAATTGCACTACTAGGTATTTGCAGTACTAGGTATTTACCCAAGGAATACAAAAAATGCTGATTCAAAGGGATACCTGCACCCTGATGTTTATAGTACCATTATCAACAATAGCCAAATTACGGAAAGAGCCCAAATGTCCTTTGAGTGATGAATGAATAAAGAAGAACTGTCTATATATATATATATATATATATATATATATATAATGGAATGTTACTTAGCTATTAGAAAGAATGAAATCTTGCCAGTTGCAATGAGGTTGGTGGAGATAAAAAGTATTATGCTAAGGGAAATAAGACAGAGTAAGACAAATACCATATTATTTCACTCATATGTGGAATTTAAGAAACAAATCAACACAATCCTGATCAAAATAACACCAGCATTTTTCACAGAGCTAGAGCAAACAATTCTAAAATTTGTATGGAACCAGAAAAGATTTTGGGTATCCAAAGTAATGTAAAAGCAAAGTGGGAGGCATCACAATCCCAGACTTCAAGATGTATTACAAAGCTGTAATCATCAAGACAGTGTGGCACTGGCACAAAAATAGACACATAGATTCATGGAACATTATAGAAATCCCAGAAATAGACTCACAACTATATGGTCCATTAATCTTTGAAAAAGCAAGAAAGAATATCCGATGGAAAAAGACCATCTCTTCAGCAAATGGTGTTGGGAAACCTGCACAGTGGCTTGCAGAAGAATGAAATTGGACCACTTTCTTACACCATACACAAAAATAAATTCAAAATGGATGAAAGAACTAAATGTGAAATAGGAAGTCACCAGAATCCTAGAGGAGAATACAGGTAGTAACCTATTTGACCTTGGATGCAGACGCATCTTACTATAAAAGCCTCCTGAGCCTAGGAAAAGAAAAGCAAAAATAAACTATTGAGTCTTCATCAAGGTAAAAATCATCTGCACAGTGAAGTCAATAAAACTAAGTAAAATAAATAAAATAAAATAAAACTAAAAGACAACCTATGAAATGGTAGAAGTTATTTGCCAATGACATATCTGATAAAGGGTTTTTATCCAAAATCTATAAAGAACTTATCAAACTCAACATCCAAAAAAGAAATAATCCCATTGAGAAATGGGCAGAATATATGAACAAATATTTCTCCAAAGACATACAAATTGCTACAAGACATGAAAAAATGCTCAACATCACTCATCATCAGGGAAACATAAACCAAAATGCAATGAGATACCACCTTACTTTGGTCAGAATAGCTAAAGTTAACAATTCAGGAAACAGATGTTGGTGAGGATGCAGAGAAAGGGAAACACTATTGCACCATTGGTAGGAATGTCATCTAGTATAGCCACTGTGGAAAACAGTATGGAGATTCCTCAAAAAGTTAAAAACAGTAGTACCCAGAACAAACTGAGGGTTGCTGGAGGGGAGATGGATGGGGGAAGGGCTAAATGGGTGATGGATATTAAAGAAGACAATTGTTGGGATGAGCACTGGGTGTTATATGTAAGTGATGAATCACTAAATTCTACTCTGGAAACAAATACTGCACTATATCTTAACCCACTTGTACTTAAATTAAAAAATAAATAAGTAAATAAATAAAAATAAAAATATATCAAAAAGAATATTCCACTCAATAGAAATTAGAACATTTACTTGTTTTCCAATGTAAATATTTTCATTCAAAATTCAGTAATTAAGTATATTTGTCTCCTAACACAGTATAACTATTTTCCAAATTCAATATGGAATTCTTTTTAAGGACTGCTGGTTGAAAATTCTCAAGTGGACAAAACTTAATCTAGTGAGTACATCAGGCTCTACTACTATTTTTCTTGGATAGTGTATCAGAAATTATCAACTTTCACATGACTAAAATTTGATTACATAAGTAACACCACTCTAGTTTTGAGCTTATGTTAAACAGCAATATTATATTACATATAAGCCAAAGTAGCATTTCACAATCTTGAGAAATATTTTATTCTGATTATACTTTTAATATTTTTTCTATGTTTATGATATCAGGTCTACTGAAGGATGAATTATGTTTATGGGGGAGAAATTCATTGACTGTATGCTTAAGTAGAGAGTAAAGAAGATTTGGAAAACAAATTCTAATCTTCAAATATCAGCCATCTCAGGCCGTGAGATTTCTACTGCAAGTATAGGTCTTATTTATTAATGTGGCCCAGGGGTATTATCAATATCATGGCCTACTGGTCTCAGAAATCACATAAAAAATACTGCTAAAGCCAATGTTGGTCCTTGTGGGAAACTGTCAATGCCAACAAGGTGTAATCAGTGATCTTTGAACATATTCAGTTGGTTCACACACACACAAAAGACCATATACCTTAGATTAATATTTGTTCAGGAATTAAAAACAAAAAAGAATTGGGGAAAAACCTTGATAAGCTATGCAAAATATTTATCTCTTGAAACAAGAGTGATGAACCAGTTATAACCTAAAAACATAGTGAATATTTAATAACTGAATTTAACTTACCTTAAATTAGTAAAATTAATAAATTTCTTATTCAACAATATTTCAAAACCCTTAAAATAAAGAAAATGTAAATGTAAGACATTACTATTTGCAGGATATTTCTCTCCCGCAATTAAGAAGCATTTGAGTTGGTTACCAACAAACTTACACTTGGTACAATCACTAATTTAACCATCTAATTGGAGTTGTAAATGAGACATATTGACAGTGCTGTTGGGACCACAATTAAGAAATCAGGACACTTTGTCTCTCTTTTCTTTTCTTTTTAAGATTTTATTTATTTATTTGACAGAGAGAGAGAGAGATCACAAGTAGGCAGAGAGGCAGGCAGAGAGAGAGAAGGAAGCAGGCTCTCCACTCAGCAGGGAGCCCAATGCGGGACTCAGTCCCAAGACTCTGAGATCACGACCTGAGCTGAAGGCAGAGGCTTATTCCACTGAGCCACTCAGGGCCCCCCTCTCTATAACTTTTTCTTCTTTTGGTGTTAACCCTTTTTCCCTCCCTTCCCCCCATTACCTAGATGCCAGCTTTCAAGTAGTTTTTATACTATTTCTCTTTCTGCATCTGAAAATACCTCAACCTTGTTCATGTTCCTGAGAATCTGCCAGGTATGTGGTAGATACTGCAAGTATCAAATAAATGAATGACAGATACTGGGGCATTAGCAATTTAATAGAGGAAGGTATTTTGGAAGAAATGGTGCTTTCTCATGGTACCCTGAAATCACAGATATGGGATCTTCCCTTTCTTCTTACATACTAGTATCGTTCCTGAAACAAGGAGAAATCTAAATGGATTTAAAGTCCCTTGAATCACTTCTCGGCCTTTTGGCTAAGATCAAGTATAAAGTCCCTTGACTTTATTTTGACATTGCAATGGTTATATTCATTTCAAATCACAGACTAGATGAGAGATGGCTTCATGAAGGGAAAAGGTACATTGCTGGTTTTTGTTCTTGGGTCAGAGGCAAAATCAAACTCATTTGGAAGAGTGGTTGAGATGTTAATGGTGACACTTCTTCAGAGTTTCAAAGTCCATTTTTTAGTATATCCATTCCACTGGCATAGTTTATTGTTGTTTTGGCTTGAATCAGGACAGTGAAAAATTTGATTATACAAATTCATCTGAAAATTATGTCAGCAATAGCAGGAACTGCAATTTCTAACTCTCAGAGGAAGTCACACATTGCTTTAATGATTAAGCAATGAGAGAAAAGGAGACAGATGTGGGGTAACTAGGGAAATAGTAAATGTGAGGCTAGTGACTCACACATCATAATGGAGAGGGTGGGGATGTGGATACCACTGATACATTTTTTTTCCTGTTCAGAGCTCTTTTACAAACCAAGTTCTTTGAAAACAAATGAAACAGCTGAATATGAGCTACCTTGGATTTGAATACACAAACACCTCTCAAAATGGCGGCTGTTCTTTTTAGAAGAGTTGGAAGGGAGAATCTGCATATTTTGATACTTTGAATTAAATATTTGGCTGACCTCTGGCAAAAGTGTCAGGTGAGAAAATGTTATACTCAGTGTTCTATCACTTCTCCATGCAAACCTTACTGACTCCCTGGGTAGGGCCTGTCAATAGGCAGATGCCTGAATGATACCATCACAAAGGTTCTGTAAGGGTCCATTTTTTAATTAAAATAATTCATATTTATAAAAATGAAGAAAAATAATTCTAGTACCCTACTTAGGAATCAGAAACTTTATGCAAAGAAGTAGAGGGATGTCTTACAGAACATAGGTGTATAAGAGTCCCTGCCCAAGTAACTGGCTTGAGGCCCACAAGGATGTTTCCACATGTAGTTTTCCCAATGCTCTATTCCCTCTTAGATGTGCTTCTCTTCAGCTTTTTTTTTTACCTAGTTTTTTCAGAGATTTTGAGTTTCATATATTCTGACTCTTTTTGAGATTGTACTAAGGTACACTTGGTGATAAAAAGAGCGTTCAAGAGTGTTCATTAAATGAGTCATGGTTAGGGACACCTGGGTGGATCAGTCAGTTAAGCATCTGCCTTCAGCTCAGGTCACAATCCCAGGGTCCTGGGATTTAGTCCCACCTCAGACTCCCTGCTCAGTGGGGAACCTGCTTCTCCCTCTGCCTCTCCCTCCTCTTGTGCACTCCCTCTCTCTCTCTCTATCTTTTTCTCTCTGTCGAATAAATAAAATCTTTAAAAAAATAAGGCATGTTTTTACTGAGAAGGGAAATACATTAAGCCACGTACAACTTAGTAGTATTGGTTTGCTAAATGCTCAGAGGTGGGATGGTATTAAAAGCAGCAAGAATTGGCTGATGAAAGGTGTATAGGTGACACTGTGGAGAAATCACAGTTTTGCCTAGGGCTGGTTTTATTCTCACCCCATTACACCTCTTACTTTCCACCCTTTGTTTTACCAACCCCCTTTCCCTATTAAAGTATCCAACACACCTTCCTGTAGATTTCTATCTGAGCTTTCCTGTCTAGTTTTCAAATCTTGTAGACTTTCTCACCTCCTAGCAAACTCTGCAGATCCTGGAACACCTGGGTTGCTTGGTTGGTTAGGCATCCAAATCTTGAGTTCAACTAGGTCATGATCTCAGGGTTGTGAGATCAAGCCCAGTGTTAGGGTATGGGGCACACTGGGTATAGAACCTGCTTAAGATTTGATCTCTCCCTCTCCCTCTGCCCCATCCCCCCTAAAAAAGTAAACCTCTCCAGATCCTGACAGTGAAGTCCTTGATAAATAGTGGAAGTTAATCTCATTATTTTCACCAAAGTGATAATGGTGTAAGTGTTCTCTTTTCCCAGATAAAAAGGACTTAGGTATTAATGGATGCCTTCAATGACTTCAGTGAAACCTCGGACTCTATCAATATTGAGTCCAGTCCACATTACTTGCCAGTGAGGAAAACAGATATAATTGGGGTCCCACCCTTAGTACTCTACTTATTTTTTATGTCACACACAAAAAATCTACTTTTCTATTGAAATATAATTAACATACAGTAGCATATTAGTTTCAAATGCATAATATGAGTATTCAACAATTCTATATGTTACTCAGTGCTCGTCTATATAATTATATTCTTGATTTCCTTTATCTATTTTACCCCTTGCCCCACCCCCATCCTCTCTGGCAACCAACAGTTTGTTCTCTGCATTTAAAAGTTTGTTATTGGGGGGCGATGATGGAGGAGTAAGGGATCCTATTTCAACTGGTGCCCTGAATTGAGTTGGATAACTGTAAGACCATCCTGAACAGCCACGAAATCAACCTGAGACGTAAGAAGATATATCAGGATCTATACAAACAGAATATCTCTTGTGGCATGTTTTGAGGTATGATGTGGAGAGCCACGATTCTGCAGGCAGATATCGGAAGATAAATGGAAGGGGGAGGGAACCACCATAAGCACTGGCACTGGGAAAGTGAAATAACAAAGGAGCACAAAAATGTCCTGTGCTGGGGCCCAGGAACAGACTCGAAGACTGGTAGCCACGGGAAAAGGACTTTAGGGCATCCAATCAGACTGAAACCTGGAGTTGGGGTGGGGGGTGAGTGTGAACTCAGGGCAACTGGCGATTTTAGAAACACAAAGGGCAGAGACATGCCTGGACCTGAAAGTGAGGGCTGGGAGTGCTGCTGTGGGGCACACAGCCCAGGTCACTGTGGTTTTTAGCAGCACAGACAAAAACTGCATCAGTGTGACCTGGAGGGATTTCTGGAAAACAGTCTGCGCTCCCTCTGTTCTGAAACTGAAGTTTGGACATAATCACTTCTGCTCTGACTCTTGGAAAGGACAGAGAAACACACCAGGGAAAGCCACCAGAGAACAAAAGCCTCCCAAAACCGGTTTTCACTGAGCCCATCCCCGACCACAGGGGGCAAGGCAACTCTGCCTAAACAGGGTTGCCTGAGTAACAGCATGCCAGGGCCCTCCCCCAGAAGACAGGCTGAAAGAACAAGAGGCCAAGAACCTTAAAGTCCCTATAAAACAGGTGCATCTTACTTGGATTGCGATCAATAGTTTGGACTCTTTACATTCCCTCAACCACCATTCACCAGAATGACTAGGAGGAGGAACCCCCAACAGAGGAAAAATTCTGTGACACCTGCCACTGAACTAATGGATATGGACATAAGCAAGATGTTGGAAATAGAATTCAGGGTAACAGTTACCCAGACAATGGCTAGGTTGGAGGAAAACAGTAATGGCAACATATATTCTCTAAGGGCAAAAGTGAGAGCTGATCTGGCAGAACTTAAAAATGCTATCAATGAGATCCAATCTAATCTAGGTACTCTAACAGCTAAGGTAAGTGAGGCAGAAGATTTAATTAGTGATCTAGAAGACAAACTGGTAGAAAAGAAGGATCAGGAGGAGGTCTTGAACAAATAGCTTAGAATCCATGAAAACAGAATTAGAGGAAAAAATGATGTCATGAAACATTTCAATGTCAGAATTACTGGGATCCCTGAGGGGGTGGAGAGAGAGAAAAGACTAGAAGATACAGTTGAGCAAATCCTAGCTAAGAATTTCCCTAAACTGGGGAATGAAACAAATGTTTATGCCCTGGAGGCAGAGAGGGCACCCCCAAAGATCAATGATAGTAGAGCAACCTCCAGGCATGTGATACTGAAACTCACGAATCTTTAATGAAGAGAAAATATATTAAGAGCAGCGAGAGGGGAAGAGATTCCTTACATACAGAGGGAGCAACATTGGAATAACATCAGACCTGTCTGCAAAACCTGGCAAGGCAGAAAGGGCGGGCAAGACATATTCAGGGCACCAAATGAGAAGAAAATGAAGACAAGAATACTTTATCCAGCAAGGCTGTTATTTAGAATGGATGGAGAGATAAAGAGCTTCAAAGACTGACAGAGATTGAAAGAATATGTGACCACAAGGCTGGTCCTGCAAGAAATATTAAGGGGAGATCTATAAAAACAGAAAGAGCCCATGAATTATGTAGGACAGAAATTGACAATCTTGTAGAAACAAGAACCTCAAAGGCAACATGATGACAATAAAAACATATCTTTCAATAATCACTCTCAACGTGAATGGCCTAAATGATTTCATAAAATGGCACAGGGTTGCAGTTTGGATTAAAAGAAAGGATCCATCTATATGCGGTCTACAAGAGACTGATATCGAACCTAAAGACACATTCATACTGAAAGTGAAGGGATGGAGAACCATCTGTCATGCCAACAGGCTTCAAAAGAAAGCTGGGGTAGATTCCCTTATCAGATAAATTAGATTTTAAGCTGAAGACTATAGTCACAGATATGAAAGGACACTACATCATTCTTAATCTCTACAAAATTCTACAATAAAATATCTACAAAATTCTAACAATTATAAATATCTATGCCCCCAACATAGGAGCAGCTGAATACATAAGCCAACTGTTTAACACAATAAAGAGACATATTTATAAGAATACGTTAATTGTAGGGGTCTTAACATACCACTCTCAGCAATAGACAGATTACCTAACAGAAAATCAACAAAGGAACAAGAGCTTTGAATGACACCTTGGACCAGATGGACCTCAGAGATATATACAGAACGTTCCACCCTAAAACAACAGAATACTCATTCTTCTGAGCACACATGGAACTTTCTCCAGAATACACCACATACTCAGTCACAAATCAGGTCTCAACTGATACCAAAAGATTGAGATTATTCCCTGTATATTCTCAGACCATAATGCTTTGAAACTGAAATTCAATCACAAGAAAAAGTGTGGAAGAAATTCAAACACTTGGAAATTTAAGACCATCCTGCCCAAGAATGTTTGGGTCAACCAGGAAACCAAAGAAGAACTTAAACAATTCACGGAAACCAATGAGAATGAAAACGCATCAGTACAAAACCTATGGAATACAGCAAAGACGCTCCTAAGGGGGAAATACAAAGCCATCCAAGCCTCACTCAAAAAAATTGAAAAATCCCAAATACACAAACTTTCTTTACACCATAAGAACTGGAGAATCAACAACAAATTAAGCCTACCCCATGCACAAGAAGGGAAATAAAATTAGAGCAGAGATCAATGAATTAGAAAGCACAGATACAGTAGAACACATTAATGAAACTAGAATGTGGTTTTTGAAAGAATTAATAAGATTGATAAACCACTGGCCAGGCTAATCTGAAAGAAAAGAGAAAGGACCCAAATTCATAAAATATTAAATGAGAGGGGAGAGATCAGAACTAACACCAAGGAAACAGAATCATCAGAAATTATTATCAACAGCTATATGCCAATAAGTTAAGCAACCTAGAAAAAAATGGATGCATTCTTGGAAATCTATAAACGTCCAAAACTGAAACAGGAAGAAACTGACAACCTGAATAGACCAATAACTAGCAATGAGATTGAAGCAGTGATCAAAAACCTCCCAAAAAACAAGAGTCCAGGACCTGATGGATTCCCTGGGGAGTTCTATCAAATGATCAAAGAAAAAATAATACCTATTCTTCTGAAGCTATTTCAAAAAATAGAAACAGAAGGAAAACTTCCAGACTCTTTCTATTAGACCAGCATCACCTTGATCCCCAAACCAGGCAAAGACACCATCAAAAAGGAAAATTTCCGACCAATAACTCTGATGAATGTGGATGCCAAGATTCTCAACAAGAAACTAGCTAGTAGGGCGCCTGGGTGGCTCAGTGGGTTAAAGCCTCTGCCTTCAGCTCAGGTCATGAACTCAGGGTCCTGGGATCGAGGCCCGCATCGGGCTCCCTGCTCAGCGGGGAGCCTGCTTCCTCCTCTCTCTCTGCCTGCCTCTCTGCCTACTTGTAATCTCTCTCTCTCTGTATCAAATAAATAAATTTTAAAATAACTTTAAATAAATAAAAAAATAAACTAGCTAGTAGGATCCAACAGTACATTATAAGATTATCCACCATGACCAGGTGGGATTTATCCCTGGGATGCAAGGGTGGTTCAACATTCACAAATCAATCAATGTGATGGAACAAATTACTAAGAGAGAAGAACCACATGGTCCTCTCAATTGATGCAGAAAAAGCATTTGACAAAATACAGCATCCTTTCCTGATTAAAACTCTTCAAAATATAGGAATACAGGGAACAAGTTCCTCAAGTTCATTAAATCCATCTATTAAAAACCCACGGTGAATATCATTCTCAATGGGGAAAAGTGGAGAGCCTTTCCCTTAAGATCAGAAACACGACAAGGATGCCCACTCTCGCCACTATTGTTCAACATAGTACTAGAAGTCCTAGCAACAGCAATCAGAAAACAAAAAGAAATAGATGGTATTCAAATTTGCACAGAAGAAGTCAAATTCTCTCTCTTCACCTGTGATATCACACTTTCTGTGGAAAACACAAGATTCCACCCCCAAAATATTAGAACTCATACAGCAATTTGGTAATGTGGCAGGATACAAAATCAATGCACAGAAATCAGTTACTTTCTTATACACTAACAATGAAAACTGTAGAAAGGGAAATTAAAGAATCGATTCCATTTATAATAGTACCAAAAACCATAAGATAGCTTAGAATAAACCTAACCAAAGAAGTAAAGGACCTATACTCAAGGAACTACAGAACATTCATAAAATAAATTAAAGAGTATATAAAAAGATGCAAAAACATTCCATTCTCATGGATACAAAGAATAAACATTGTGAAAATGTCTGTGCTGCTCAGAGCAATCTATACTTTCAATGCCATCCTGATCAAAATACCATTGTTATTTTTCAAAGTGCTGGAACAAACAATCCTAAAATATGCATGGAACCAGAAAAGACCCCAAGTTGCTAAGGAAATGTTGAAAAAGAAAAACAAAGCTGAGGGCATCAGGTTGCCTGATTTCAAGCTTTATTACAAAGCTGTGATCACCAAGGCAGCATGGTAGAGGCACAAAAACAGACACACAGACCAATGGAACAGAGTAGGGAGCCTAGATATGGACCCTCAACTCTATGGTCAAGTAATCGTTGACAAAGCAGGAAAAAATATCCAATGGAAAAAAGTTTTTTCAATAAATGGTGTTGGGAAAGTTGGACAGCTATATACAAAAGAAGAATGAAACTCGACCATTTTCTTCCACGATACACAAAGATAAACTCTAAATGGATGAAAGACCTGAATGTGAGACAGGAATCCATCAAAATTCTAGAGAACATAGGCAGTAACCTCATCCACATCAGCCACAGCAACACATTTCAAGATACATCTCCAAAGGCAAAGAAAACAAAAGTGAAAATGAACTTTTGGGACTTCATCAAGACAAAAAGCTTCTGCACAGCAAAGGAAACAGTCAACAAAATAAAGAAACAACCCACAGAATGGGAGAAGATATTTGCAAATGACACAATAGACAAAGGGCCGATATCCAAGATCTATAAAGAACTTCTCAAACTCAACACCCAAAAAATAAATAACCCAGTCAAAAATGGGCAGAAGACATGAACAGACACTTCTCCAAAGAAGACATACAAATGGCTACCAGACACATGAAAAAGTGTTCCTCATCATGAGCCACCAGGGAAATTTAATCAAAACCACATTGTGATACCACCTTAGACCAATTAGAATGGCAGATATTAACAAGGCAATAAACAACAAATGTTGGAGAGGTTGTGGAGAAAGGGGAACCCTCTTTCACTGTTGGTGGGAATGCAAGTTGGTACAGTCACTATGGAAAACAGTGTGCTGGTTCCTCAAAAAATTAAAAACAGAGGTACCCTATGACCCTGCAATTCCACCACTGGGTATTTACCCCAAAGATGCAGATGTGGTTAAATAAGGGCCATATGCACCCCAACGTTCATAGCAGCAATGTCCACAATCGCCAAACCGTGGAAGAGCCAAGATGCCCTTCAGCAGACAAATAGATAAAGAAGATGTGGCTCATGTACACAATGTAATATTACTCAGCCATCAGAAAGGATGAATACCCAACTTTTGCATCAACATAGATGGGACTGGAGGAGTTTATTCTGAGTGAAATAAGTCAAAAGAGAAAGTCAATGATATGGTTTCACTTATTTATGTAACATAGGGAACAACATGGAGGACATTAGGAGAAGGAAGGGAAAAATGAAGGGGGGGCAAATATACTGGCAGATAAACCATGAAAGACTATGGACTTCAGGAAACAAACTGAAGGCTTTAGAAGGGAGGGGGATGTACGGATGAGTGAGTATGGTCACGAGTATTTAGGAGGGTATGGATTGCATGGAGCACTGGGTGTTATATGTAAATAATGAATCAAGGAATTCATTGTAATCATGGAATACATCAAAAACTAATGATGTACTGTATGGTGAATATCATAACAAAAAACCCTTTTTTAAAAAGTAAAAGGAACAGAAGGCAAGATTACAGAGGAGTAGTAGAGTTAAATATCATTAGGTCCCAGGAGTTCAGCTAGATAGTTATCTAACCACTCTGAATACCTACAAACTCAACAGGAAATCAAAGAGAAGAAGACCAGCAATTCTAGGAACAGAAAACCGACCACTTTCTGGAAGGTAGGCCTTCGGAGAAGTGAATCCAAGGCGATATACGGGAAGATAGACAGTTGGGGGAGGGGTCGGATCCTCCTATTCCATAGAGCAGCAGAGCACAAAATCGGAACTTTTAGAAGTCTACTACACTGAAGGACTTTGCCCCAGAATCTAACCAAAGGGTGGAGCCCTCACTGGGACTGTGTAGTATCAGGAACCGTGGGGTCACAAAAAGACCAGGGGTGTCTTAGTGTGGCAGAGCTCCCAGGGATCAGAGCAGGGAAGCTGGCTCCAGAGATGGAACCGAGGAGTGTGCTAACAGTCAAGGTTACCTTAAACTGTGAACCAAGTCACAGTCAGGCCACTGCTTTTTGAGCAGGGACCCCACATGTGGCAGATATGGGGAAACAACCTTCTTACTCCTCCAGGAGGAGTGGCATGGGAGTGTGCTGCAGGAATCCACTGGGTTTCAAGACTTCAAAGGGGGCTGTATGCCAGAGATAAAAACGCTTGGTCACAAGCTGGGTGAGAACGGAGTGTGGCCAGAAACCAGGGAGACAGAAATGATTGACTGAATGAATCTGAAGCGATGAGAAGATAGACCCCCAAGGGGAAGGGCCATCTCCCGGCAAGTGAGAGAGCAGTGGAGCACAAAATCAGAACTTTTAGAAGTCTGCTCCACTGAGGGATGTTGCCCCAGAGGCTGAGTGGAGGGTGAAGCCCTCGCAGGGACAGTGTGGTCTCAGGACACACAGGGACACAAAAAGACCAGCGGTGTCTGAGAGTGACAAAGCTCCCAGGTATCAGAGAGGAGAAGCCGACTGGAGAGACAGAGTCTAGCTGAGAAGTTGTCTCTCAGCTCGGTGTTACCTTGGGCCGTGATCCAAAGCACAGTCAGGCCACTGCTCTTTGAGTGGGCACCCCTCAGGAGGCAGATCCATAGAGACACTTTCCTTCCTCCTCCGGGAGGAGTGGCACTGGAGCGGATGCAGGAATCTGCTGGGTTTAGAGATTCTAAACGGGGTCACGCGTGAGAGATAGGAACACTAGGTCACCGGCCGGGTGAGCTCGGTGTGCAGCCAGAGACCAGGGAGACGGGAGGGGCTGACTGCTTTTCTCTGAGGACACACTGAGAAGTGAGGCCCCAAATTCTTGGCTCCTCCAGGTTGGAAACTGGGAGGCCTCCATTTTAATTCTGGTCCTCCAAAGCTGTACAGAAAGCATTCAGGGAACAAAAGCACCCAAGAGTGAACCTGAGCTGATTACTTAACCTGGCCCCTGGCAAGGGTGGTGCAATTCCATCTCGGGCAAAGACACTTGAGAATCAGAGCAACAGGCCCCTCCCCCAGAAGATCAGCAAAGACATCCAGCCAAAGCCAAGTTGACAGATAGCTGAGAACTCCAGAGCTAAGGGAAAGCAACGTAGAGAATTAATGGCTCTTTCACCATGATTCCTTAGTCGTTCAAAGTTAAATTCATTGAATTTTATTTTTTTCTTACTCTTTTATTTTAAATTTTGTCCTTTTTCCTATTTTAACTTTTTAAAAATATTATATCTTATCAACAGTTTATAATCTTTTTAAATTTTCATTGTTACAGACATATTTTATCCCTTCATTGTATTTAACCTTATTTTTTGTAGGGTCTGCTCAATTCACCAGTCTAATAGATAGAGATAGAGATAGATAAACATAGAGATAGAGATAGAGTCAGATACAGATATAGATAAAGAAACAAATATAGAAAATATAGATATAGATACAGGGTTTTGTTTTATTTTATTTGTTTTTGTTTTTGTTTTTGTTTTGTTTTTGTTTGTTTGATTTTTTTCCCTCTTCTCCCTCCAGTTCCAGGTCTCTTCTGAATGGGTTAGTGTATATTTCTCTGGGGTCATTCCTACCCTTTAGGATTTTGTCCTCTAATCCATCTATTCTTATTTGCATAAAATGAGAAGGTGAAAAAAATAAACACGAAAAAAAAAAAGAACAAGAGGCAGTAACGATAGCTAGGGTCCTAATCAATGCGGACATTAGTAATATGACAGAATTAGAGTTCAGAATGATGATTTTTTAAGGTACTGGCTGTGCTTAAAAAAATCATAGAAGATAATAGAGAATCCCTCTCTAGAGAAATAAAAACCATTTCTGGAGAAGTAAAAGAACTAAAATCTAACCAAGCTGAAATCAAAAAAGCTATTAATGAATTGCAATAAAAATGGAGGCACTTACTGCTAGGAAAAATGGGGCAGAAGACAGAATTAGTGATTTAGAAGACAAAATGACAGAGAATAAAGAAGGACAGGAAAAGAGAGACAAAAAACTACTGCACCATGAGGGGATAATTTGAAAGATAAGTGATACCATAAGATGAAACAATATTAGAATAATTGGGATTCCAGAAGAAGAGAGAGAGAGGGGGGCAGAAGGTATATTGGAGAAAATTATAGTACATAATTTCCCTAATTTGGTGAAGGGAACAAGCATCAAAATCCAGTAGGCACAGAGAAACCCCCTCAAAATTAATAAAAATAGGTCCACACCCCATCATCTAATAGTAAAACTTACAAGTCTTAGTGATAAAGAGAAAATCCTGAAAGCAGCTTGGGACAAGAGGTCTATAACATACAATGGTAGAAATATTAGACTGACAGCAGACGTATCCACAGAGACCTGGAAGGCCAGAAAGAACTGGCATGATATAGTCAGAGCACTAAAGGAGAAAAATATGCAGCCAAGAATACTATATCCAGCTAGGCTGTCATTGAAAATAGAAGGAGAGATAAAAAGGTTCCAGGACAAACGAAAACTAAAGGAATTTACAAAAACCAAGCCAGCCCTACAGGAAATATTGGAAGGGGTCCTCTAAGCAAAGAGAGCTTAAAAGAAATATAAACCAGAAAGGAAGAGACACAAAATACAGTAAAAGTCACTTCACAGTCAATACAATGGCTCTAAATTCATATCTCTCAATAGTCACGCTGAATGTAAGTGGCTAAATGCCCCAACTAAAAGACACAGGGTATCAGAATTGATAAAAAACAAAACAAAACAAGACCCATCCATATGGTGTCTACAAGAAACTCATTTTACATGCAAAGACAACTTCAGATTTAAAGAGAGGGGGTAGAAAATAATTTACCATGCCAATGGACATCAAAAGAAAGCTGGAGTGGCAATCCTTATATCAGATAAATTAGATTTTAAGCCAAAGAATATCATAAGATATGTGGAAGGACACTAGATCATAATTAGAGTATCTGTCCATCAAGAAGATCTAACAATTGTAAACATCTATGCCCCTAACATGAGAGCCGTCAATTATATAAATGAATTAATAACAAAATCAAAGAAACACATCGACAATAATACAATAATAGTAGGGGATTTTAAGACCCTCCTTACTGAAATGGACAGATCATCAAAGCAAAAGATCAACAAGGAAATAAAGGCTTTGAATGACACCCTGGACCAGTTGGACATCACAGATATATTCAGAACATTCCATCCCAAAACAACAGAATACACATTCTTCTCTAGTGCACATGGAACATTCTCCAGAATATACCATATTCTGGGTCACACATCAGGTCTCAACCAGTACCAAAAGATTGGGATCATTCCCTGCATATTTTCAGACCATAATGCTCTGAAACTAGAACTCAACCACAAGAGGAAAGTTGGAAAGAACTCAAATACATGGATGCTCAAAAACATCCTACTAAACAATGAATGGGTCAACCAGGAAATTAAAGGAGAAATAAAAAAATTCATGGAAACTAATGAAAATGAAAACACAACAGTTCAAAAATCTTTGGGACACCACAGAAGCGGTCCTGAGAAGAAAGTATATAGCAATAAAAGCCTTTATCAAGAAACAAGAAAGTTATCAAGCACACAACCTAACCCTACACCTAAAGGAGCTCGAGAAAGAACAGGAAAGAAAGCCTAAAACCAGCAGGAGAAGAGAAACACTAAAGATCAGAGCAGAAATCAATGAAGTAGAAACCAAAAGAACAGTGGAACAAAACAATGAAACTAGGAGCTGGTTCTTTGAAAGAATTAATAAGATTGATAAACCCCTGGCCAGACTTATCCAAAAGAAAAGAGAAAGGACTCAAATTAATAAAATCATGAATGAAAGAGGAGAGATCACAACCAACACCAAAGAAATACAAACAATTCTAAGAACATATTATGAGCAACTCTACACAGGCAAATTTGACAATCTGGAAGAAATGGAAGAATTCCTAGAGACATATAAACTACCAAAACTGAACAAGGAAGAAATTGAAAACATAAATAGATGTATGCATAACCAATAAGGAGATTGAAACAGTCATCCAAAATCTACCAAGAAACAAGAGCCCAGGGCCAAATGGCTTCCCAGGGGAATTCTACAAAACATATAAAGAAGAATTAGTACCGATTCTCCTAGAACTGTTCCAAAAAATAGAAATGGAAGGAAAACTTCCAAACTCATTTTATGAGGCCAGCATTACCTTGATCCCCAAACCAGGCAAAGACCCCATCAAGAAGGAGAATTACAGACCAATATCCATGACGAAAACGGACGGAAAAATTCTCAACAAAATACTAGCCAATAGGATCCAACCTCACATTAAAAGGATTATTCACCACAACCAAGTGGGATTTAATCCTGGGATGCAAGGTTGGTATAACATTCACAAATCAATCAATATAATACAAGACATTAATAAAAGAAAGAATAAGAACCATATGATCCTCTAAATAGATGCTGAAAAGCATTTGACAATGTACAGCATCCTTTCTTGATCAAAACTCTTCACAGTGTAGGCATAGAGGGTACATACCTCAATATCATCAAAGCCATCTACGAAAAACCCACAGCGAATATCATTCTCAATGGAGAAAAACTGAGAGCTTTTCCCCTAAAGTCAGGAACACGGCAGGGCTGTCCACTATCACCACTGCTATTCAACATAGTACTAGAAGTCCTAGTCTCAGGAATCAGACAACAAAAAGAAATAAAAGGCATCCAAATTGGCAAAGAAGAAGTCAAATGCTCACTCATTTCAGATGATATAATACTTTATGTGGAAAACCCAAAGGATTCCACTTCAAAAACTGCTAGAGCTCATACAGGAATTCAGTCAAGTGTCAGGATATAAAATCAATGCACAGAATTCAGTTGCATTTCTATATACCAACAACAAAACAGAAGAAAGAAAAATTAAGGAGTCAATCCCATTTACAATTGCACCCAAAACCATAAGATACCTAGGAATAAACCTGACCAAAGAGGCAAAGAATCTGTACCCAGAAAACTATAAAGTACTCATGAAAGAAATTGAGGAAGACACAAAGAAGTGGAAAAACATTCCATGCTCATGGATTGGAAGAACAAGTATTGTGAAAATGTCTCTGCTACCTAGAGCAATCTACACATTTAATGCAATCCCCATCAAAATACCAGCCATTTATTTCAAAGAAATGGAACCAATAATCCTAAAATTTATATGGAACCAGAAAAGACCCTGAATAGACAAAGGAATGTTGAAAAAGAAAACCAAAGTTGGCGGCATCACAATTCCAGACTTCAAGCTCTATTACAAAGTTGTCATCATCAAGAGAGTGTGGTACTGGCACAAAAACTGACACATAGGTCAGTGGAACAGAATAGAGAACCCAGAAATGGACCCTCAACTCTATGGTCAACTAATCTCAGACAAAGCAGGAAAGAATGTCCAATGGGAAAAAGACAGTCTCCTCAACAAATGGTGTGGGAAAACTGGACAGGCACATGCAGAAAAATGAAACTGGATCATTTCATTACACCGCACACAAAAATAGACTCAAAATGGATGAAAGAGCTCAATGTGATAAAGGAATCCACCAAAATCCTTGAGGAGAACACAGGCAGCAACCTCTTCCACCGCAGCCGCAGCAACTTCTTCCTAGAAACATTGGCAAGAGCAAGGGAACCAAGGGCAAAAATGAACTATCAGGATTTCATCAAGATGAAAAGCTTTTGCACAGCAAAATGAACAGTCAACAAAACCAAAAGACAACTGACAGAATGGAAGAAGACATTTGCAAATGATATATCATATAAAGGGCTAGTATCCAAAATCTATATAGAACTTCTCAAACTCAATACCCGTAAAACAAATAACCCAGTCAAGAAATGGGCAGAAGACATGAACAGACATTTCTCCAAAGAAGACATCCGAATGGCCAACAGACACGTGAGAAAGTGCTCCACATCACTCAGCATCAGGGAAATACAAATCAAAACCACAGTGAGATACCACCTCACACCAGTCAGAATGGCTAAAATTAACAAGTCAGGAAACGGCAGATGTTGGTGAGGATGCGGAGAAAGGGGAACCCTCCTACACTGTTGGTGGGAATGCAAGCTGGTGCAGCCACTCTGGAAAACAGTATGGAGG
Organism: Ailurus styani; assembly: GCA_002007465.1. NCBI lineage: Eukaryota > Metazoa > Chordata > Mammalia > Carnivora > Ailuridae > Ailurus > Ailurus styani. Next base: position 226,191 of record LNAC01001306.1, read on the forward strand.
TTCCTCAAAAAGTTGAAAATAGAGCTACCCTATGACCCAGCAATCGCACTACTGGGTACTTACCCTATAGATACAAAGGCAGTGACCCTCAGGGGCACATGCACCCCAATGTTTATAGCAGCAATGTCCACAATAGCCAAAGCATGGAAAGAACCTAGATGTCCATCCACAGATGAATGGCTAAAGAAGAAGTGGTATATATATACATTGGAATATTATGCAGCCATCAAAAGAAGCTAAATCTTGCCATTTGAAGGGAAATAATGAAACAAGATGGGATCAGGGGGCACCAGCGTGGCTCAGTGGTTTAAGTCTCTGCCTTTGCCTCAGGTCATGATATCAGGGTCCTGGGATCGAGCCCTGCATCAGGCTCTTTTTGTAGAGGAACTTGGATAGTTGAGGGAATAATATAAAGGCCATAGAGGACTAGTTGTCATATGGACAGGGCCTGGAAGAGAAGAGGTAGAGAAAGAAGACTTAAGTACAAAGTCAAAAAAACTCCTCCCCCTCTATTATAGCTTAACTGAGGCACTAGCCTAGTTTAATGTGCTGTCCCCTGTCTATGGCATCTATTTTTTTCAGGCTTTGTTGAGCAAAAGATAGCCATGATAGTGAAAAAAGACATTTGATAACCACAGGTCACCTCTTCTACCTTTCTGGTCCTTTTCTTTCCAGGTTCACAGATAGGGAAGAAAGATATAAACCAGCCTGGCTCACAGAAATCTAGGACATTGTACCTGCCTATGGATGGTGAGTATAAAGATAAGGAAAAAAATTTTGAGAAAAAGTGAAGTATATTATCAGATAAAATTTGGGGGCTGGTTAAGAGACTTTGTGAAAAGCCATTTGTATCAGAATTTGTGGAGTTACGGGAAACTTTTGTCTCTATGGTGTAGGTGGCTATGAAAGTTAGGGAAAATATGTCAGCTTCAACTCAGTAAAGTGAGTCAGTAGGAAATCAGTCAGCTTGCAGAATTTTCTTATTAATCTTTAAAATGTTGCCTTCACATGGAATCTGGCTTTGAAAAAGAGGTCCTTGTTAAAGAGCTAGAAATACCATGAGTAATTAAGTAGTGGGGTGTTTGTTTATTTGTTTTAACCACTGAACACCTTCATTTTCAGGCATGACTTAGTAAAGAAAAAAATGAAGACATTGCCTTTCTGTGGCTCTGAATAGAGGATAGGAAATGATAAGCATTCCTGATGTTCTGTTAAAATGCAAGTTTGCAAACTCTAAGCTGGATATCTCCTTTATTACTATGAAATTAGTCTTTAGTTTACTCGTTTTTTGGAAATAGCATTCTATTTGGTTTAGGACTGGGAAAAACTGGAGGCACTCTCTGGAAAATGAACCCAAATAATCAACAATATGGAGACTAGGCCTTAACTCAATCAAAACTATTCTGTCTGGAGAAGAGAATGATAAGGGATAATGTAATTTCTGTCTCCAAGAAAATGAAGGGGGCTTATGTAAAGAAAAGGGAGATACTTATTATTTATCTTCTATGACCTTGAAATAGTTTACAGAGGAAAATAAATCTGAATTTTAGAACAGAACACATTTCGGTTGGCCAGAAACAAGTTTTTGAACACTAGGTTAAAAAAAAGTCCATGGGGGCGCCTGGGTGGCTCAGTCGTTAAGTGTCTGCCTTTGGCTCAGGTCATGATCCCAGGGTCCTGGGATCGAGTCCCACATGGGGCTCTCTGCTCACCAGGGAGTCTGCTTCTCCCTCTCCCACTCCCCCTGCTTGTGTTCCCTCTTTTGCTGTGTCTCTTTCTGTCAAATAAATAAATAAAATATTTTTTTTAATTCCATGGTACTGAAGACTATGTGAGAAAAGTTGGGGAGTCTATAAGAGTTCTTGAGAAATAATAATCATGGACATATAGAAATTCACTGTGATATCTTTCCAACATTTTGTTATAAAGATATTTTATTTATTTTTTTAAAGATTTTATTTATTTATTTGACAGAGAAGAGACACAGCGAGAGAGGGAACACCAGCAGGTGGACTGGAAGAGGGAGAAGCAGGCTTTCCCGCAGAGCAGGGAGCCTGATGTGGGGCTTGATCCCAAGACTCTGGGATCATGACCTGAGCCAAAGGCAGATGCTTAATGACTAAGCCACCCAGGTGCCACAAGATATTTTAAAATAATGAAAAAGAATAATGATATCCTTATAGAAGATTATTTTCTTTTTTTAAATTGTGTTCTGTTAGTCACCATACAGTACATCAGTAGTTTTTGATGCAGTGTTCCATGATTCATTGTTTGTGTATAACATCCAGTGCTCCATGCAATCTATGCCCTCCTTAATACCCATCATCATGCTCACCCATCTCCCCACCCGCCTCCCTTCTAAAACCCTCCATTTGTTTCCTGGAGTCCATAGTCTCTTGTGGTTCATCTCCCCCTCTGACTTCCCCTCTTTCATTTTTCTCTTCCTTCTCCTAATGTGCTCCATGCTATTCCTTATGTTCCACAAATAAGTGAAACCATATGATAATTGACTTTCTGTGCTTTACTTATTTCACTTAGCATAATCCCCTCCAGTCCCATCCATGTTGATGCAAAAGTTGGGTATTCATCCTTTCTGATGGCTGAGTAATATTCCATTGTGTATATGGACCACATCTTCTTTATCCATTTTTCTGTTGAAGGGCATCTCAGCTCTTTCCACGGTTTGGCTTTGTGGACATTGCTGTTATGAATATTGGGGCATTATTTTCATTTTTAAAAAATTTATCTGTAATTTCTGATAATCCTAAATGAACACTATATTTTTATAATCAGATGAAAGGTGATTAAAACATGTTAAACCATGAGAGACTCTGGACTCAGGGAAACAAACTTAGGGAGGAGGGTGAGGAGATGGGGTGATGGATATTAAGGAGGGTGTCTGTTGTGAAGACCATGGCAGAAAATTTAAAGGGCTCTCATAAGATGGTTTTGAATTTCACCACATAACAGAAAGTGAGATTATCTGAAGAGACTATGGAACAATGGGGAGCTACTGCTTAATGGGTACAGACTGTCTGTTTGGGGGGTAAAAAATTCCAGGCAAGGTGGTGATAGTTGCACAACATTGTAAATGTGCTTAATGCCACTTAATTGTACACTTGAAGGTATACAATGGTTTAAAAACTTAAAAAGAAAACTATGGAGCAGAGGGCTGGTGGTGGTAGGAGAGTAGAGAAGGTTTGAAATACTTACAAACTGAGAAGGAAATAAGAGGATGACTGGATGGCACTGAAAGCAAGTAGAAATTAAAGAACAACAATTTGGGGCACCTGGGTAGCTCAGTGGGTTAAAGCCTCTGCCTTCGGCTCAGGTCATGATCTCAGGGTGCTGGGATTGAGCCCCACATCAGGCTCCCTGCTCAGCAGGGAGTCTGCTTTCCCCTCTCTCTCTGCCTGCCTCTCTGCCTACTTTTAATCTCTCTTTCTCTGTCAAATAAATAAAAACCTTTAAAGAACAACAATTTGCATTAGACCATTTACAATTTTCTCTAACAACACCCAGGAGTTCACTATAGTAAGGCCAGAGAGAAGGACATTTGGATTGATATATCTTTGGCATTTATCATGTGGATGCTACATAAGGACGATTAATAAGAAAGGTGATGGAATTGGCAAAAGAATAATTGAAGTGAACAAAAATGAAATCTGGGCTGGATTGAGCAGATAAGACAGGGATAGTCTTGACTACTCTACTTTTCTCCTCATTGTATTTTCAGGGGAGTTTTAGTTCAAGAATGCAGGCAGGGAGTGGAATTATGCAGTTTCTGGATTCTTAAAATATGTCAAAACATTAGTAACATTTATTGCATAGCATAGCCACTGGACATGCTGTATAGTCTTATCATAAGGGCAAAGACAGAAATTATGTCTTGAAAAGAAATAAATGTTATACCCAAAATACTAAATCTCTGAAACTAAGACTTTAATGGGAAGGATGGGAGATAAGAGTGGTTGATATGCAACAATCTTGTATAGCAGAGTATTATAGCAAAAGCATGATATTTAGACTTAGATTCTGGAGACCTGAGGCAAAGTGATGGTGGTAGTTTTGTATGTTGCTTCAGCTCTGGCTTGACCAGGTATGTCCAGTTGGCATAAAGGCATAAGAACAGCAGGAAGAGTAGAATTTGATAGGACTTGGTGGAAGATATAATAAAATGGGTCAAAGAAAGTGATGATTCATAAATAGAAGAACATTACAGTTTAGAGAGAGAGAGTGGGCAAAAGATAGGGAAGGGAGAGTTATGGGGAAGATATGTGAGTTCTGTTTTGGAATCTTATGGTAATGATTAACTGTAGTCATGATTAACAATCATGCAAACATTTTCAGTAATAATTTAGAGACTAGATGTTGCCTGAAGATCTCACTTTAGCTGTCATCAACACAGATGTGATAGAAGCCATAAAAATACATGAAATTTCTAAGGTAAAGAATGAGATTCCTTGCAAAAGAATGTAACTAGACCATTCTTTTACACCATACACAAAGATAAACTCAAAATGGATGAAAGACCTCAATGTGAGACAGGAATCCATCAAAATCCTAGAGGAGAACACAGGCAGTAACCTCTTTGACCTTGGACATAGCAACTTCTTGTAAGACACATCTCTAAAGTCAAGGGAAACAAGCAAAAATGAACTACTGGGACTTCAAGATAACCATGAAATGGGAGAAGATATTTGCAAATGACATTTCAGATACAAGGCTGGTATCCAAAGTCTATAAAGAACTTCCCAAACTCAACACCCCAAAACCCCAATAATTCAGTCAAGAAATCAGCAGAAGGCATGAACAGACACTTCTCCCAAGAAGACATACAAATGGTTAACAGACACATGAAAAAATGTTCAACATCACTAGCCATCAGGGAAATCAAAACCACAATGAGATACCACCTTACATCAGTTAGACTGGCAACAATTAAGATGATAGGAAACAGCAAGTGTTGGGAAGGATCTGGAGAAAGGGGATCCCTCTTACACTATTGGTGGGAATGCAAGCTGGTATAGCCACTCTGGAAAACAGTATGGAGGTTCCTCACGACATTAAAAATAGAGCGACCCTATGACCCAGCATTTTCACTACTAGGCATTTAGCTCAAAGATACAGATGTGAAATGAAGGGGCATGTGCACCCCAATGTTCATAGCAGCAATATCCACAATAGCCAAACTGTGGAAGGAGCCGAGATGTCCTTCAACAGATGAATGGATAAAGAAGACGTGGTTCATATATACAATGGAATATTACTCAGCCATTAGAAAGAATGAATATCTACTATTTACATTGACATGGTTGGAACCAGAGGGAATTACGCTAAATTAAATAAACCAATCAGAGAAATACAATTATCACATGGTCTCACTCATATATGAAACATAAGGAATAGAGCAGAGGACAATAGGGGAAGGGAGGGAAAACTGAATGGGAAGAAATCAGAGAGGAAGGAAAACCATATGAGACTCTTGACTCTGGGAAACAAATTGAGGGTTGTTGGAAGATAGGTTGTTGGGTGGTGGGGTAACTGCATGATGGGCATTAAGGAGGGCACATAATATGATGAGAACTGGGTGTTAAACTCAACTAATTGTTGAACATTATATCAGAAACTAATAGGGGTGGCTGGGTGGCTCAGTCAGTTAAGCATTAGGTTGGTTAAGTCCTCAGATCAAGCCCTGCATCAGCCTCCCTGCTCAGCAGGGAGTCTGCTTTGCCCTCTGCCTGTTGTTCCCTTTGTGTTCTTTCACTCTCTCTCAAATAAATAAGATCCTTAAAAATATATACTATAGGGCGCCTGGGTGGCTCAGTGAGTTAAAGCCTCTGCTTTCGGCTCAGGTCATGATCTCAGGGTCCTGTTGATATTTTGAATAATATCATTTACCAATTTATGTATTCATTCATTCTTCCATTAACCCAACAAATATTTCTTAAACATCTAGCTACAGGCACTTACTCAGTAGTGATGATTGTGAAATAAACAAAAAATAGCATCTCATGTCAATAAATTGTGATATCCTAAATGGGAACCTGGAATAAAGAAAAAGAACATTTAGTAAGAACTAAGGAAATCAGAATAAAGTGCAGACTTTAGTTAGCAATTGTGTATCAATATCATAAATTGTGACAAATGTACCTATTTAAAAATGTTAACAACAGGAGGAAATTGGTGTGGGATACATGGGAACTCTGTGTGCAATCTTTAAAAATTTTCTGTAAACCAAAACTGTTTTAGAATAAAAAGTTTGTTTTAAAAAGTCTGTTGAGGGGTGCCTGGGTGGCTCAGTGGGTTAAAGCCTCTGCTTTCGGCTCAGGTCATGATCTCAGCGTCCTGGGATCAAGGCCCGCATCCGGCTCTCTGCTCAGCAGGGAGCCTGCTTCCTCCTCTCCCTGTCTCTCTGCCTACTTGTAATCTCTCTCTCTGTGTCAAATAAATAAATAAAATCTTTAAAAAAAAAGTCTGTTGAGGGAATAACAGTGGAGAATGGATAAATAAAAGCATACTGTGATAAATTTATATACTGTGATAAATTTTATAAACTAAAGAGGTACAAGGTGACTTAAGAGTACAGAAAAGGGGCACAATATTCAGTGTTGTGGCAGTTAGTGGGTGTGCTAAGTGAGAGAGATGTTAGGAGAGTTTCCAAAAGATAAGTCTTTCTTTTCTAAGTTCAAATTAGCTAATATATAGTGTAGTATTGATTTCAGAAGTAGAATTTAGTGATTCATTACTTACATATAACACTCAATGCTAATCCCAACAAATACCCTCCTTAATGCCCATCTCCCATTTAGTCCATTCTCTCACCCACCACCCTCAGTTTCAAACTGTCAGTTTGTTCTCTATAATCAAGAGTCTCTTATGTTTTGTCTCCCCCTCTTTTTTAGTCTTATTTTATTTTTCCTTCCCTTCCCTTGTGTTCATCTGCTTGTTTATTAAATTCCCTATGTGAGTTCATTTGCTTGTTTATTAAATTCCCTATGTGAGTAAAATCATGTTTTTCTTTCTGACTGACTTATCTCACTTATCGTAATACACTCTAGTTTGATCCATATTATTGCAAATGGCAAGATTTCATTCTTTTGGATAGCTGAGCAAGTGCTGTTGTGTGTGTGTGTGTGTGTGTGTGTGTGTGTGTGTGTGTGTCACATTTTCTTTATCCATTCATCCATTGATGGATATCTGGGCTCTTTCCATAATGCGGCTATTGTTGATAGTGCTGCTATAAACATTGGGGTGCATGTGCCCCTTCAAATCAACATTTTTATACAATTTTGATAAAACCTAGTAGTGCAATTGCTGGGTAGTAGGGTACTTCTAGTTTTAACTTTTTGAGGAACCTCCATACTGTTTTCCAGAATGGCTTCCCCAGACTGCATTCCCACCAGCAGTGCAAAAGTGTTCCCCTGTCTCCACATCCTTGCCCACATCTGTTGATTCCTGAGCTACTAACTTTAGCCATTCTGACAGTTGTGTGGTGGTATCCAATTGTCATTTTGATTTGTATTTCCCTGATGATGAGTGATTTTGAACATTTTTTCATGCATCTCATAATGATTTATATGTCTTCTTTGGAAAAATATCTGTTCATTTTTTACTGGATTATTTATTTTTCGGGTGTGGATTTTGATGAGTTATTTATAGATTCTGAATACTAGTCCTTTATCTGATATGTCATTTGCAAATAACTTCCCCCATTCTGTAGGCTGCCTTCTGGTTTTCTTGTTTCCTTTGCTGTGCTGTTTATCTTGATGAGGTCCCAATCTTCATTTTTGCTTTTGTTTCCCTTGCTTCTGGAGACATACCTAGTAAGAAGTTGCTATGGCCAAAGTCAAAGAGGTTGCTGCCTATATTCTCCTCTATGATTTTGATTGTTCCCTGTTTCACATTTAGGTCTTCAATCCATTTTGAATTTAGTTTTATGTATAGTATAAAAAAGTGGTCCAGTTTAATTCTTTTGTATGTCTCTGCCAGTTTTCCCAACACCATTTGTTAAAGAGATGGTCTTTTTCAACTGGATATTCTTTCCTGCTTTGTCAAAGATTAGTATACCATATAGCTGAGTGTCTATTTATGGGTTCTTTATTTTGTTCCATTGATCTATTTGTCTGTTTTTGTGTTAATATCATACTTGATGAACACAGCTTTGTAATATACCTTCAAGGCATTGTGGTGCCCCCCACTTTGCTTTTCTTTTTCAACATGACTTTGTTTATTCAGGATCTTTTCTGGTTCCATACAAGTTTGGGGATTATTTGTTTTAGCTCTGTGGAAAATGTTGATGGTATTTTGATAGGGATTGTATTGAAAGTGTAGACTGCTCTGGACAGCATAGACATTTTAACAACTTTTACTCTTCCAATCCATGAGCATGGATTGTTTTCCATCTCTTTGTGTCTTCCTCAATTTCTTTCATATGTGTTTTGTAGTTTCTATTGTAGAGACCTTTACCTTATTGGTTAGGTTTATTCCTAGGTATCTTATAGTGTTTGGTGCAGTTGTAAATGGGATGGATTCCTTAGTTTCTCTTTCTTCAGTAACATTGTTAGTGTATAGAAATGCAACTGATTTCTGTGCATTGATTTTGTAACCTGCCACATTGCTGAATTGTTGTATGCATTTTAGCAATTTGGCAGTGGAGTCTTTGGGTTTTCCACATAATGTAACATGTCATCTGCAAAGAGAGAGAGTTTGATTTATTCTTTGCCAATTTGAATGCCTTCTATTTGTTTTTTTTGTTGTCTGATTGTTGAGGCTAGGACTTCCAGTACTATGTTGAACAAAATGATGAAAGTGGGCATCCCTGTCATGTTCCTGACCTCAAGGAAAAATCTCTCAGTTTTTCCCCATTGAGAATGATATTCACTGTGGGCTTTAACATAGATGGCTTTTATGATATTGACGTATTTTCCCTCTATCCCTATATTTTGAAGAGTTTTAACCAGGAAAGGATGCTGTATCTTGCCAAATGCATTTTCTGCATCATTTAAAAGTATCATATGGTTCTTATTCCTTCTTTTATTAATATGCTCTATCACAATGATTGATATGTGAATGTCGAACCACCCTTGCAACCCAGGAATAAATCCCACCTACTCGCGATGAGTAATCTTTTTAATGTACTGTTGGATCCTATTGGGTAGGTTCTTGGTGCTTATTTTGGCATTGATGGTCATCAGGGATATTGGTATATAATTCTTTTTGGTGGGGTCTTTGTCTGGTTTGGGATCAAGGTAATGTTGGTCTCATAGAATAAGTTTGGAAGTTTTTCTTCCATTTCTATTTTTTGAAACAGCTTCAAGAGACTAGGTATTATTTCTTCTTTAAAGGTTTGACAGAATTCCGCTGGGAAGCCATCTCTCTCTCTGGACTGATTTTGGGGAAATTCTCTGATTACTGTTTCAGTTTCCTTCCTGGTTATTGGTCTGTTTAGGTTTTTTATTTCTTCCTGTTTCAGTTTTGGTTGTTTATAAGTTTCCAGGATTGCATCCATTTCTTTCAGATTGTCTGATTTGTTTGCATATAGTTGTTGATAATATGTTCCAACAAGTGTCTCTATTTCTTTAGTATTAGTGGTGATTTCTCCCCTTCATTCATGATTTTATTAATTTGAATCCTTTCTCTTTTCACTTTGAAAAGTCTTACCAGAGATTTATTGATTTTATTAATTCTTTCAAAGAACCAGCTTCTAGTTTCATTGCTTTGTTCTATAGTTTTTCTAGTTCCTATTTCATTGATTTCCACTCTAGTCTTTATTATTTCTGTTCTCCTGCTTGGTTTTGGCTTTATTTGCTATTCTTTCTCCAGGTCCTTTAAGTGTAAGATAAGCTTGTGCATTTGGAATTTTTCTAATTTTTTGAGAGAGGCTTGGATGGCTATGTACTTTCCTCTTAGTACTGCCTTTTCAGTATCCCATAGGTTTTGAACCAATGTGTTTTCATTTTCATTAGTTTCAATGAATTGTTTAAGTTCTTCTTTAATTTCCTGGTTGACCCATTTGTTCTTTTGCAGCATGCTCCTTAATCTCCAAGTGTTTGAATTCCTTCCAAATTTCGTGTTGTGGTTAAGTTCAAGTTTCAAAGCATTGTGGTCTGAAAATATGCAGGGAATAATTTCAATCTTTTGGTATCTGTTGAGACCTGATTTGTGACCCAGTATGAGATCTATTCTGGAGTAACTTCAATGTGCACTCGAGAAGAATGTGTATTCTTCTGTTTTAGAATGCTCTGAATGTATCTGTGAAGTCCATCTGGTCTAGTGTGTCATTCAAAGCCCTTGTTTCCTTGTTGATCTTATGGTTGGATGATCTGTCTATTGTTGTGAGTGTGGTGTTAAAGTTCTCTACTATTATTGTTTTATAGAATATTTTTTTACTTCACCTATATCGAGAAAAACAAAATATTTCAGATTTCTTATTATATATGCACTATTAATTCTCTAATTCCAAAATCAGATATTCAAAATGAGTATGAAGAGCAATTGGAAAAATGATCCATTGAAACAGAAAACTAATTAAATCACATAATTAGTCTTTTTATTTCTGTAATAGTTTGTTCTTTCAAAACTTTTGCATGTGTATTATTTTACTTGAGCTTGACAACTATCCTGTGAGATATCATAATATGAAATAATTTAAATGCCATTGCCAAAATCAGTGCAGTGGTGACACAGAGTTAATGAAATTTACAACTGTTAGACTAACGCAGCACCACCCAATAAAAGCTAATGAATGTCAAATATTTTAGCAGGGTTAATGTGAACAGAGCAGAACTGAACAGAATCAGAGTGAAACTCTTGAGGATTCCTCTACTTAAGCATACTTAGGACAGTGTGAAGGGAAGATCTCATAAACCATATAGACAAAACAATGCTGTTGGAAGCTATTTCTTTTTCTACATTGAATGACTATGGATGAGACAGGCTTCCTCAAGGATGGGGGCTAGGATCTTCCCTGTGAAGTCGGTCCCAGGTTGGGTCAAGAAAGAGGATAACATAAATATTCAAAAATAGCAGGTTAGACAGAGATTATGTCTGACAGAGATTAGGGCCAGAGAGAACAGAGTAAAGGAATCTTCTATGGCAATAAAATTTTATCTGGAGAAATGGGCACGAAGTAACAGTAAAGGGATGGAGGGTAGGGATCGGCAAAGATATCATTGAACATTTTATAGAAGGGAAACTGATCTTGGACAAAATGCTACAATGGGGGACTATCCCAAATCGACTAGTTGCTGACAGAAATTTATCAACAAATATTTCTGGCAGCATGGTGGTTAAGACCTTTCTTGACATACTATGCAGAGTGAGCTATTCTGGCTTTAAAGACTTCCAGTCTTTAAAAAAATAAATTAAAAATAAGACTCCAAGTCTTTGGGGACAAATGTCCATGGTTTTTTAGTTTAGGAGTTCCTGTCCCCCTACTCCTTTCCAAGTCTATTTAAAAAAAACATTCTGGACATTCTGACAGGGGCTGGAAAGCAGTTGAAGGACCTGAGAGTTGTCATTCTCTAATCTGTTCTTTGGGACCATGCCAGACTCCTTGTAACATCGCATTTGACCATGATACTTACAATTCAAGCTCAATAGGGAAAAGTACTGACAATGTAAAGCAAGTTATATATTATGATTTTTACTCATATTTTTTCTATAAAATATTCTTATTTATTTTACTCATTTAGTTCTAGTACAGACTAAAGCAGGAAACAATAAAATATTTTAGCTATAAACAAGTTCTTCCCAATGACTGAGAAAATAAGATCTACCAGAACATGTGTCAGTGATGATATATAGTTCATTTCTGTAATGGTTATAAGGTCAAATTGATTAAATATTTTCTGGAAGCTTGATTTTCATCTCTAAAAACAGGATTGGATTATTTATCATGATGAATGAATATTTATAAATCAGGATGTGTATTCAAGTAAATGGTACATATCAAATACATCTGACTCCAATTTATCAATTAAGCGTGTAAATCAAAATACAGATTTATTTAGAAATGCAAGTAGAAAAATAAATGTAATCTGCTTTTAAAATTGCAAGCATATTAGTTTTTATCTTTATTTATTTATTTTTATTTTAGTTTTTCAGTGATCCAAGATTCATTGTTTATGCACCACACCCAGTGCTCCATGCAATATGTGCCCTCCTTAATACCTACCACCAGGCTCACCCATCCCCCCCACCTCCCTCAAAATTCCACCAGCATTTTTCAAAGTGCTGGAACAAATAATCCTAAAATTTGTATGGAACCAGAAAAGACCCTGAATTGCTAAGGAAATGTTGAAAAAGAAAAACAAAGCTGGGGGCATCACTTTGCCTGATTTCAATTTTACTACAAAGCTGGGATCACCAAGACAGCATGGTACTGGCATAAAAACAGACATATAGACCAATGCAAGCACATTAGTTTTTATGTTAGATAGAGATGATCTTATCTAGGCAGAGCCTTTTGTTTCTGATAAAGGTTTTAGTGCTGATTCTAATCAAGTTTAGATCAATAGTGCATTATTCTTTATCTATAGTGCAGTTGAAATAAATGGCTGATAGTAATTCAGTCCTGAGTGGATGGATAGCCATATCAGACTAAGACAATAATTAGTATTGATAACTATCATTATTTGGGGAGTTAACATGGATGCAAGGACTAAATAGATTACATTCTGAAGACTCCACTCAACTATCTAGTCATCTGTATAAAGTTACCATAATAGCAACTGCCTGAAATCTCTGTAACAGGAGAGTCAATGTGCTAGAATGAAAAGTATATGATGGGTAGGTAAATGGACTGAGCATGCCATTTGCCAATAGAAAATGATTGTTATGGGCGAGCCATAATGTAGGCCTCACATTCTGATGGTCCCTGCTTATTTGCTGATGGCAGCATTACAATTTTTACTGATCACATGTACTTTACTTTTTTCAGGTTACTGAAGTTCAATATTGTAGGTAGAGACAAGTGATATAGTAAAGATTTTTTTAATAGAAAGCAGGTACACTTCTTCCCCCCCACACATGCATATAGCCTTCCCCATTATCACCATCACCAGAATGGTATTTTTTTAACCAAGGATGGGCCTACATTGACACGTCATAATTACCCAAAGTCCAAAGTCCATAGTTTACCTTAGAATTTACCATTGGTGATTCTGTATGTTTACAAAAATGTATAATAATAATTATAATACCATACAAAGTATTTTCTGTGCCTGAAAAAGCTTCTGTGCCCAAATTCTTTTTCCTTTTTCATAATTTACTTATAATCTCTATCCTTTCTATAGCTTAGCTACCTACAATTCTTCATCCCAATGACTAAAGGAGAAATGTATTTAGGTTTCACAATGCTGTCTTGTCTAGGCAATATAAATCATCACCTAAAGTAAGAGTAGAACTCGATGATTTCCATATGCAACTGGCTAAAGCACAAATCACATTAATGGAATTAAGAGTCTTATCTGGAGATGTGATACATTATATTAAATTCGTTATATTAATACCATGTTTGTTGGTCAGCGAGGGAGTATTTTTTCTGCCATCTTAATAAAATTGGAAATTGAATTATTTAGCATAAAATATGTTCTCATATCCATTTTATTAAACATACTCAGTTGCTATAACATTTCATGTTTATATCATATTCTGTTGTAAGGAGAATTACAATCAGAACATAAATAACTATTGTTTAAGTCTGAATGGAATTTTGTCAAAGCATGGTGTGAAATATGTTATGAGAGGAAGGTAGCTGGAGTTTGATATGCCCAGTGGGATCACCCTTTGGAAAAAGTTTAGCTGCAGATAATAAAAAGACACACTAGATGGCAAATGAAAGTGTTCAGAAGGTATAGTGGCAGCAAATATGTAGTAATCAAAGTGATATTAGGAAGGCGCTAGATGAGAGCTCTCCAAATCAGATGAGGTCTTAAGAGGAGAGGGGCAGGAGGGTGGGAGATCAGGGAAGATATAAGGAGTGAGTGAGAATATGATAAAGGGTTAGGGGGCTGGGCCTAGTGAGAAGAAAATGAAATAGTAAGGAGATAGTCCAAAGGAGATAGAGTGGATTTTGAGGGATCAAGAATAGAATAAGAGAGTGGGCATAGTGCAAAGGAGCTGAGGGGAACAGCATAGAATAGGGAAAGAAGGAAATGGGAAGAAAGAAGCAAGGGGGAATTAGAAAAGGAGGGAAGAAAGGCTGCAGGAGATGGTATACTGTAGAGGCAACCAGCCGGTTATTAGAAATTTGGTATATTCCAAGTAAAGAGCTTGGATGACATCTTGGGTAATTTAACTTCTATTAATTTAAATCATTTATTTAATTCCCACTTTTTTGCTCCAGTAAGTATAAACAATGTGGCTTCTCAAATCATTCTAGGACATAGGCAGGGTAAATAAATTATATACATAAAGGCTGTATTAATAAATAATTCTAGCTCTTCAACTGCTAATTCACCTTCCAATATAAGAGATATAATTAAGATTAAGCATATATATATATAGTATATATATGCATATATATAGTGCTGTTATATATACATAATATATTATACATATTCTTCATTATCTTCATTATCCATTCACCTATCAATGGACACTTGGGCTGATTACATAGTTTGGCAACCTTCTCTCTTTTTTCTTGATTGGTACAGATAGTGGTTTATTAGTTTGATTCCATCTTTTCAAGAAGTTTCAATTTTGGGTTTTTATTGATTTTTCTATATTGTTTTTGGTCTCCAATTTCTTTGATTAAATCAATTTCTAAGTACCAGTGTCATTTGGGGGAACAGAAATTTCATCCCATGACAATGTTAAATATTTTATTTTTTAAATAGACTATTTAAAGAATAGTTTTAAGTGCATAACAAAATAGGGAGATTAGGGCGCCTGGGTGGCTCAGTGGGTTAAAGCCTCTGCTTTCGGCCCAGGTCATGATCTCAGGGTCCTGGGATCGAGGCCCGCATCGGGCTCTCTGCTTGGCAGGGAGCCTGCTTCCCCCTCTCTCTCTCTGCCTGCCTCTCTGCCTCCTTGTGATCTCTCTCCCACTGTGAAATAAATAAATAAAATCTTTAAAAAAAATAGGGAGATTATACAGAGATTTCCCATGTACCTCTTGCTTCCCAACTATCAACATTCCATACCAGAGTGGCACATCTGTTACAATTGATGGGTGTACACTTAAACATCATTACCACCAAAACCCACAGTTTACATTAAGGTTTACTCTTGGTATTATACATTCTGTGGGTTTTGACAAATCTATAATGGCCTATATATACATTGTAGAATCACTACAGAATAGTATCACTACCCTAAAATGCCTCTGTGCTCCCCCTATTCATCCTTCCTTTTCGATTAATCCCTGATAACCATTGGTATTTTTACTGTCTTCATTAACTTAAATTTTCCAGAATGCCATATAATTGGAATCATTTAGTATATAACCCTTTCAGATTTGCTTCTTCAACTTAGTAATATGCACTTAAGGTTCTTCTATATCTTTTCATGGCTTGATAGCTTAAATTTTTTTTTAATTTTTAAAATAGACTTTTAGTGGCACCTGGGTGACTCAGTTGGTTAAGCATCCAACTCTTGTTTTCGGCTCAAATCATAATCTCATGGGTCCTGAGATTGAGCTCCACATCAGGCAGTGGTCAATGGGGAGTGTACTTGATGATTCTCTCCCTCTGTCCCTCCCCGACTCATGCTTATGCTCTCTCTCCAAAATAAATAATAAATAAATCTTTAAAAATAAAAAAACAAATTAAAATATTTTTATTTTTATAGCAGTTTTAGGTTCAAGCATAATTAAAGAGAAAATACAGAGTTCCTATGTATGCCCTGCTTCCCTTACCATCAATATCCCACACAAGTTTTGTACATTTTTTACAATCAATGAATCTTTTAAAATTCCTGTGTAGTTAATATATAGTGTTACATTAGTTTCAGGTATACCATAGAGTGATTGATATTTCCATATATTACTCAGTGCTCATCAAGATAAATGCATTCTTGATACCCTTTACCTATTTCACCCATACTCACACTCACCTCCCCTCTGGAAACAATTTGTTTTCTACAGTTAAGAATCTGTTTCTTATTTTGCTTCTTTCTCTTTTTTCCCTTTTTTTTGTTCGTTTTGTATCTTAAATTCTGCAGATGAGTAAAATCACATGATATTTGTCTTTCTCTGAATGTCTTATTTCACTTACCATTATATTCTCTGGACCCATCCATAAATTTAACCAAAGAGGTAAAATATCTGTACTCTAAAAACTATAAAAGACCGATGAAAGAAACTCAAGATGACACAAATAAGTAGAACGACATTCTATGCTCATGGATTGGAAGAAAAAATTTTGTTAAAATGTCTGTATTACCCAAAGCAATCTACACATGTAATGCGATCCCTATTGAAATACCAACATTTTTCAAAGAAATAGAACAAAAATTCTTAAGTTTATATAGAACAACAAAAGACCATGAATTTCCAAAGCGGTCTTGAAAAAGAAAAGCAAAGCTGGAGGCATCACAGTTCTGGATTTCAAGCTATATTACAAAACTCTATTCATTATTAATTAGATCCTTTTTTTCTGTTGAAGATACAGAATTCTTCATATATTCTGGGTACAAGACCTCTGTCATATATGTGATTTCCAAATATTTCCCCCAATTTAAGTTTATATTTTCATACTCTTGATAGGATCTTTGCAGAACAAAATAATTTTAATGAGATCTAATTTTAAGAAATATTTAAGAAAACTTCACCTAAGATTTGTGAGGCTAAGTCAAAGATTTTTCCTGTTTACTTTTAAAAGTTTTACAGTTTTTCATTGTATTTTATTTTTAACTATTTTATTTATTTAGAGAAAGAGAGAGTGAGCAGGGGGATGGGCAAAAAGGAGAGGGAGAGAGAGTCTCAAGAAGATTCTGTGCTGGAGATGGGGACTCGATTCCATGATCCTGAGGTTGTGACCTGAGCCAAAATCAAGACCACTCAGGTGCCCCTATAGTTTTTCATTGTATAGTAAGATTCATAATCAATTAATTTGCTGTGGTTTTTATTTAGTACATGCTAGCATGGTACTGCGACAAGGATGTTTCTCTGTTGTCCCAATTCAGCCTCAGTCTTAGGTAGTCTTGTGTTCCTGGTTTTCTAGAATGTTTTCTTAGTCATACTGCCTCTCCTCTACATGGCAGCCAAATTTTAACTTATACCTTTGTGAGACTTTGAGGGAATTTTTTTTTTGCCCATTCCCATTGACAAGAAGGCTCTAATTACCTCTGTCTAGGATAGTTTTCTTTCCCTCTCCTAAGAAATAGAAGGATTTTTTTTTTCTTTTACCCTTCCTTGGAAGCAGTGGGTGTTCACGAGTTTCCTAAGAGGCAACCATGTATGCTACCCCCACTCCCACCCCCACTCAGTAACATTTGTGCAGTGTTTTGCTTTTCCTGCAACAATCGTTGTCCTCCTCTTCCAGGCCTGCAATGATTAGGGAGGCTTTGTATGATATTTTGCCCTGCCATCCATCTTTCCCATGATCACCAGATGTAAGTCTGTGGAGAACAGCCTGAAAGTTGATGCTAACTTCCCTTGTCTTTGCAAATCAAGGAAGTACTATGATGTCATTCTATTCCACATTTGGCTTTAGACAATTAATTAAAATATTTATCTCAATTCTCCTTACTGCTTTATTGCACCCTATGTCTCATACCCTGGTGTTCTGCTATAGGTGAGCCAATTTGCATTCTGTTTATCCTTGGAAGTCTTGTCTTTGGATTTGGGGCTATTCGCTTGCCCTCTGACATCAACTTTCATGGGTTCAAGACATGTTATAATTTTGTTGCTTATTTGCTTTTTTGTTCTTGTTAGGGTAGAAATGATGCTCTTTCCATCTTTTCTATATCCTAGGTTGAAGTGGAACTTTGGTTAATATTGTCTTAAGTAATAATTTGCTTAAAGAATAGTGAAGGAGAGGACATATATGAGTTTCCTTTAGTATCATACCTCCTTGTATATAAGTCCAATTATTTATTCTAGGTCTAAGGTGTATTGCAATATTAATATTTTATTATTTTATAGAAGGCTGCAAAATCTCCCCTGATTTAATTTATATTATTTGTGTTTTTAATGTGTTTTTCTCATTTAAATGTCATAGGATATATAACAAAGTGTTTTTAGGGTATTGCATTAGAGTCAGTTTGAATACTATCCATTTAAGCAAGACTTTAACTTATTTTCTTCAAATGGATTAAAATTCGTAAGACAAGAAATACCATTGATGGACCTTCAAGTAAGAGTAGAGTTCTAAAAATAGAACTACCATATGATCCAGCAATTTCATTTCAGGATATATACCCAAAAGAAATGAATTCAGTACTTTGAAGAGATATCTGCACTATCATATTCATTGCAGCATTATTCATAATAACCAAAATATAGAAATAGCCTGTCAGTCAGTGAATGGATAAAGAAAATGTGATATTTGAAATATTATCTAATTATTAAAAAGAAGGAAATCCTGATATTTGTAGTGACATAGATGAAGTTGGAGGAAATTATGCCAAGTGAAATAAACCAAACAGAGAAAGAAAAATACTGGATATTCTTAATGTGGAATCTAAAAAAGTTTAATACAAAAAAGCAGAAAGTAGAATGGTAGTTACCAAGGACAAGGAAGCAAAAGAAATGGGGAGATATTGAGTGAAGAATACAAAGTTGCAGTTATGTAGGGTGAATAAATCTAGAGATTATCTATAGCAAGATGACTATTGTTAATAATACTGTACTTAATACTGGAAATTTGCTAAGAGAATAGATTTCAGGTGCTCTCATAACACACAAAAAATGGTAACTATGAGGAAATGCTATGTTAATCAGCTTGACTATAGTAATGCTTTATGTATACATGCATACCATATCATATTGTACACATTGATTATGTACAATTTTTTTGTTTAAAATTGGTTTTAATCTTGCTTTAATTAAATTTCCATTTAAATATAATAAACGTTGTAAAAAGCAGAGAAGTTAGGATGAAGCTGTGTTGCCTTTAAGAACTTTCAGTGTTTATACAGGCTGTGTTTTCTAGGAACGTGTTAAGAAGTAAGATTATTTTTTATTACATTCACTTTGAAAACCCATTGAGACTAGATTTTAGGTCAGTTCAATAAATAATTTAGGAGTTAAATGAACTCTGACTCACTAAATACAGGAAGGAAATAATGAAAATGATTCTCAGTTTTAGGACAAAATCCAATTCTTAGTTTGAAATGTCTTGTTTTATCTACATATATCTAGACCCTTACATAGGCCTCCTTGGGATTACGGATGTCACTGTTACTTCATCTGATATGGAGGACAAATATTATTAAATTTAAATAATCCTCAACCCCCTAGTTCTTAGGGACTTAACTTTATATAAATATGAGGCCTCCTTGAGCATTCAGAATTCTAACAAGGAGTGGGGTTCTAAGTAGAAAAGAGGCTTACTTGGTGAGATCAGGCTTAGACTCAAAGCAACAACTCTTCCACGGAGCTATCCAAGGTACTACATCACATCTACTGAATGTCTTGATCCTTTTCTTCTGTAGCCACTTTCAAATTTGCCCATTTTCCTACTTGATTACCAAAAACAAGGCATCAGACAAAAGCCACTTTTTATTATATTCAACTATGTACACTAAGTAATTAACATGCCAAATGTTTTTCTATGGTTTTAAAATGTCTTAATAAGGTTTGTACCTTCTATAGGTTTTCCTTTGAAAATTTACATTAAATTTAAATTTATATTTCCTCTCCAAGTCTCTATTCACATGTCATATGAGTTCAAAAGTTCTGAAATTCAAATGAATTATTTAGGCTTTTTGAGCAAAATTACTCTAAAATAGCCGTCTCTTACTTAGGCTAATTATAAATTAAAAAGAAGTTGTTCTCAAAGTGCAGTCCCCAAAATAGCATCAGAAGAATCCCTGGGAACTTGGTAGAAATGCAAACACTCAGTTTCCTACCAAAATTTATTGAATTAGAAACACTGGGGTTTGGCAATCTGTGTTTTGACAAAGACCTGCAGAAAATTCTGATGCATACTTACCAATGACTTAAGAGTGTGCTGTTAATAAGACCATGACTGTAAACCTAAAATTATCTGGTTCAGGTTAATATAAATTTTATTTAGAAACCTTAAATACGTGGAGAACCTAGTAAGCAGGTATGGATGGGCCCAGGGAAACCTTTTATCATTACTTCAGTCATGGGAACTGTAATCATATGTTTTATTGTAGGTGAAAACAGTATTGTGAATTATATGCAAAGGACATTCTGAAACTTATTAAATTGGTAGTTGCACACATTTATATATTTTAATTGCCTTACAGACTTATGAGTATATTTGAAGTATGTATAGGTCACATAGCTACTCCCATATTCTTTTTTTTAAAATTTTGTTTTTATTCTTTGCCCAAGGGGTACAGGTCTGTGAATCATCAGGC
>LNAC01001307.1:738-53946 GCA_002007465.1 Ailurus styani
CTCATACAGGAATTCAGTCAAGTGTCAGGATATAAAATCAATGCACAGAAATCAGTTGCATTTCTATATACCAACAACAAAACAGAAGAAAGAGAAATTAAAGAGTCAATCCCATTTACAATTGCACCCAAAACCATAAGATACCTAGGAATAAACCTAACCAAAGAGGCAAAGAATCTGTATTCAGAAAACTATAAAGTACTCATGAAAGAAATTGAGGAAGACACAAAGAAGTGGAAAAACATTCCATGCTCATGGATGGGTAGAATAAATATTGTGAAAATGTCTATGCTACCTAGAGCAATCTACACATTTAATGCAATCCCCATCAAAATACCAGCAATTTACTTCAAAGAAATGGAACAAATAATCCTAAAATTTATATGGAACCAGAAAAGACCCCGAATAGCCAAAGGAATGTTGAAAAAAAAAAGCAAAGTTGGCGGCATCACAATTCCAGATTTCAAGCTCTATTACAAAGCCGTCATCATCAAGACAGTATGGTACTGGCACAAAAACAGACACATAGACCAGTGGAACAGAATAGAGAACCCAAAAATGGACCCTCAACTCTATGGTCAACTAATCTTCGACAAAGCAGGAAAGAATGTCCAGTGGGAAAAAGACAGTCTCTTCAACAAATGGTGTTGGGAAAACTGGTCAGCCACATGCGGAAAAATAAAACTGGGTCATTTCCTTACACCACACACAAAAATAGACTCAAAATTGATAAAAGTCCCCAATGTGAGAAAGGAATCCATCAAAATCTTTAAGGAGAACACAAGCAGCAACCTCTTCGACCTCAACCACAGCAACTTCTTCCTAGGAACATCACCAAAGGCAAGGGAAGCAAGGGCAAAAATGAACTATTAGGACTTCATCAAGATTAAAAGCTTTTGCACAGCAAAGGAAACAGTCAACAAAACCAAAAGACAACTGACAGAATGGGAGAAGATATTGGCAAACGACATATCAGATAAAGGGCTAGTATCCAAAATCTATAAAGAGCTTCTCAAACTCAACACCCATAAAACAAATAACCCAGTCAAGAAATGGGCAGAAGACATGAACAGACATTTCTCCAAAGAAGACATCCAAATGGCCAACAGACACATGAGAAAGTGCTCAACATCACTCAGCATCAGGGAAATACAAATCCAAACCACAGTGAGATACCACCTCACAACTTTCAGAATGGCTAAAATCAACAAGTCAGGAAATGACAGATGTTGGCGAGGTAGCGGAGAAAGGGGAACCCTCCTACACTGTTGGTGAGAATGCAAGCTGGTGCAGCCACTCTGGAAAACAGTGTGGAGATTCCTCAAAAAGTTGAAAATGGAGCTACCCTACGACCCAGCAATCGCACTACTGGGTATTTATCCTAAAGACACAAAGGTAGTGTTCCTCAGGGGCACGTGCACCCGAATGTTTATAGCAGCAATGTCCACAAAAGTCAAACTATGGAAAGAACCTAGATGTCCATCAACAGATGAATGGATAAGGAAAATGTGGTATATATACAATGGAATACTATGCAGCTATCAAAAGAAATGAAATCTTGCCATTTGCAACGACGTGGATGGAACTAGAGGGTATTATGCTGAGCGAAATAAGTCAATCAGAGAAAGACAATTATCATATGATCTCTCTGATATGAGGAACTTGAGGGGCAGGGGGGGGGGTCGTGGGGGGTAGGGAGGGAAAAATAATGAAACAAGATGGGATGGGGAAGGAGACAAACCATAAGAGACTCCTGATCTCACAAAACAAACTGAGGGTTACTGGGGGGTGGGAGGGTAGGGATAGGGTGGATGGGTTATGGACATTGGGGAGGGTTTGTGCTTTGGTGAGTGCTGTGAAAGATGTAAGCCTGATGATTCACAGACCTGTACCCCTGGGGCAAAGAATAAAAAATAAAGAAACTTTGTCATATAAAAAAAAAGACAAATTCAAGAAGAAAATCCCCAGAGCATGTCACCTCTTGGTCAATAGTTGTGATGTGGCAGGGAAGGTGTTAATAAAGGATGGGATTTCACATTAAAAAAAAAAAAGTCTCCCACTACAGAACTACAATCTTCTCTTCTTCTTATCTTTCAAATATCTACCACTTTCAAATCTAATACTACCCTTTCTCTTTTTCTCAAATTTTCCATCACTGACAAATTTCTCCTTATTGGTTAGAATTAGGCCCTGTACTAGTCAGGATTCTCCAGAGAAACAGAATATAAATATCCTAATTATTTATTATTCTTTATAAATATACATAAATAAATATTTCTTTTTTAAAATAAATATAATATTGCCCCTCTAAGTTACATATATTGTATAAATGATAAATATCTTTATTTCCTGAAATAAATATATAGATTTGATAGAGAGCGAGAGAGGAAGAGATTGATTTATTATAAGAAATTGACTCACGTAATTACGGATACTGAGACATTCCAAGATCGGCAGTCAGCAAGGTGGAGATCCAGGACAGTTGGTGGTATATAGTTCTAGTCCAAAAGCCAAGAAGAGCTGATGGTTCAGTTTGAGGCTGAAGAGAAAGAACAGTGTTCTAGCTCAAACAGTCAGCAGAAGAAATTCCCTTTTACTCAGGGGAGGGTCAGGCTTTTTGGTCTCTTCAGGCCATCAACTGACTGGATGAGGCCCACCCACATAAGGATGCCATCTGCTTTACTCAGGCTGGTGATTCATGATTCAGTGTTAATCCCATCCAAAACAGCCTCACAGACACACCCAGAACAATGTTTGATCAAATATCTGAGCGAGCGTCCTGTGGCCCAGAGAAGTTGACACATAAAATTAACCATTCCAGGCCCTTAGTTGCCAGGTCCCCTACTTCTTTCTCTACTTTCAGAAAATAAAATTTCAGAGAAGAATCAAGGTCTTTTCACTCTTTCAGCCACAGATTTCCTCCAGATAACAAGTTGATTCTTATTTTCGTTCCTGAGGATGTCCTGTCTCTGCCAGGTTCATGCTTTGCAGGAAGTGTGTATCATTTAGTCGCCTGTCCCAAAGCAAACGGTTTGTACTGATCAGCCATTATGCATTAAGTATTGTGCCAGGAATCATGTGCTCATTTCACCTTGCCCAGTGGCCTAGAGCTGTCCATGATAATTTCACTCCAGGTCCTCTTTCTTGCCCACATGGACTGTGGAGAGGGTCCACGCTCAGTCTGTTTTTTCTGCTGGCACATACCTTCTTCATATATAAGCAGTATTTTTCTTCACTTCATGTCAGATTATTTATCTATTTATTTATTTATTCATTTGGACATCTGTTATAGCTTATAATTCATACACAAAGCTAGTGGCTGACTCACAGTAAGATAAATGTAGGGAGGAAACAAAATCACAACCTGGCCATAGATTCACCCATTTGGACAGGCCAGAGAGGGACTAAGAGACCGTCCTGGCTCATAGTTGTTGTCAAGCCATGTCCACAATTAATGGTGTTGGAGCAACACTGAGCTTTGGGCAAAAAGACAGAACTGAAAGAGCTGCCAGGCCAGCGGGAGGTGGGGTGCAATGACAGAGAGTCTGCAGTGGGCAGAACCCGAAAAGACGGCAGAGAGGCTGCCGGCACCCAAAACAGTCATTCATGTTCGGTTGGTTGCACTGAAGTTCAGAGACAAGACCAAAGTTTCTGGAAAGAGAGTTGGCAAGAGCAAGGCCTGAACTTGGTGGTTCAGAGCACCAACTTCGAAGCCAGAATGTCTCATTTTATACCCACTTTGCAGCTGAGAAATCTTGGGTAAATTAATTAATCTCCCTTTACTTTTGTCCTTTCAACTGGGAAGTGGAAAAGCTAACAGGAGGGCGCCTGGGTGGCTCAGTGGGTTGGGGCCTCTGCTTTCGGCTCAGGTCATGATCTCAGGGTCCTGGGATCGAGGCCCGCATCAGGCTCTCTGCTCAGCAGGGAGCCTGCTTCCTCCTCTCTTTGTCTCTCTGCCTGCCTCTCTGCCTACTTGTAATCTCTCTCTCTGTGTCAAATAAATAAATAAAATCTTTAAAAAGAAAATAAATAAATGTTTAAAAAAAAAAAGAAAAGCTAACAGGACTGCTCTGAACTTTACGTGACTATATGTAAACGAGAACACGTAAAGCTGAGCATGAAGTAAGCATGTAGTTGTTTATTTTATACATTGTCTAAACAGGAACTAAGGCAGAAGCCAAATTATAGCAAGTAAATGGGAGTGAGAATTGAAAGTGTTCTTGGGTTTGAAAATTTAGTAAAGAGTGTTTGAATCAGAATAGGAGTTTGCCATGGTTATAAAGGTGGAAATGAAAAAGTCACCCAGCTACACTTGGCCCAGGCCTGGAAGGCCTTGCTGCACTGCTAGCATGGCCTTCTAAGTAAACCCAACTTCATGAGCGGATGTCTCAGCATCTCCAGGAGGGAGGAAGAGGCCCCGTCTTGGGGATTCATGCAGGGCAATCCTGAAATGTATTTAATCTCTTTCTCTAACAATTATATGGTTATTTTCATATATCATATACTAAAGGATATATAACATATATACATACTAAATAATAATAATAAAACATGCACCTAGGCTACAACCAGGATAAGATAGAGAGCACTAGGAATCTTCAAACCTCCCCTATGTAATCTTCCTTAATAATAACCCTTTCCCTTCCTTCTAAGTTGCCCCAAGTTACCACTAGCCTGGATTTCCTTATAGGTTTTTACCATCTATACCATGTGTGTGTCAACACATTGTTCTTTCAGGGTTCTGAATTTTATGCACATGGAAACAATTGTATTATGCTGCCATTCCTCTGTAATTTGCATGTTTTTCTCAGCATTGTCTTTGACATTGATCCATGTGGATGCATGTAACTATAGATCTTTCACTTTCATTGTGACTTGCCACTGTTAATTAATGAAAGTTACAATGCACTGGGAAGACATACACAATTTAAATTGTAGGTACTTAATGACATAACTTTAAAACATATGAAGCAAAAATTATTGGAACTACAAGGAAAATAAACAAGTCCACGATCACAGGGGAGATTTTAATCTAACTCTATTAAGACAATAGATTAAGCAGGGGAAAAAATCAATAATCATGGAAGAGGCAGAAAAAAATAGTTTCATAAGTAACAAGGAAGAACTGGTACACAGCTGAGTAAAGTATCAGAATAATGACATGGTTTAGAACAAGATTATAAAAAACAACATTCATCAGAATATCCTTTGTATCTGTGCCTCTTCCTAGACTGGGAGTAGAACCCTATAAACAATTATAAAATTTTCAAAACTTTTTCATGCTACTCCTGCCTTATCTTAAGTCTTCCTAAGGAGGAACATGGTTTTCATTAGTTGGGGCCACATTTTATAGGGATAAAGGGACACTATAGGTTTAGAGATTGCCCATATATTGGTTCTTTCTCTTCTCTTTTCTGCTACTTCAGCAAAACAGTAAGCGGCTTTAGGGCCACCCTAATCTGGTATGGGGACAATACTGAGGTTGAGGCTTTGGGCTTGTAAGGGGCATGAAACAGACACCCCTTAAACTGTGTCCTCCAGCACCACTTATAAAAATTCCCAATATTATGGGGGCACCTGGGTAGCTCAGTTGGTTAAGTGACAGCCTTCGGCTCAGGTCATGAACCTGGAGACCCAGGATCGAGTCCCAGGATCGAGTCCCATATCGGGCTCCCTGCTCAGTGGGGAGTCTGCTTCGCTCTCTGACCATCCCCCACTCTTGTGCTCTCTCTCATTCTCTCTTTTTCAAATAAATAAATAAAATCTAAAAAAGAAATTCCCAATATGAGGGCTTAGGGCACAAGCCTAGGAAGCAAGTCTATTCTGCTTCCTATTTTTCATTCTTCCTGTAGGCAGATAATTTCACGAGGATATGCAGCTATCATCTGGTGCACGATTCAATGATTCCAAGGTCCCCTGAAAACAGTAATACCTATAGTTCACCAAATGGTACCAATTTTTTTCTGACAGGGATACATTCCTTATTCTGAGCTTTCTCCCCAAGAATCTGCCTTCCTCTCCATGGGGATCATCCTGATTGTGTATCTCCAGTTCTGCATAGTGTGTTCGTCATCATTACCACCTCTAGGCACCTTTGTCCACACTCCTAACTTGTGATCAGTCTTTTAATTCTTCCTCAGGTCATTAGAATCCTCTCCTTTCAGATTTACTACTTTCAGTACCTATTCTCTCTGAAAATTCTTCCTCCTCCCCATAAATAAGAGAGTAGAGGAGTTTTTCTTAAAAACCCTTTACTTCCATGAAACAGAATGATCATTCTGATATACACATAGAAAAACCGGCCCCTCACTGAGGGAACAACTCACCTGTTACCGTTTGTGGGTAACCCAGTTGTAAGGATAGTGTGTTTGCTATTTGCATGATCGTGAAAAGGTTAAACTTTGCAGCCTCCAGTATAAAGCCATGGGTCTGTAGACAGGGAGCTGGGTCAAAGTCTCATCTGAAGTCACTCCTGGTGTCAATCACATGAGGAAGAATCCCATTTTTTCAGGCTGAAAATCAGAATTGAAAAAGTGGACAAAAGATCAGCCAAGGCTCTCTTTTAGACTGCACTGAAAAGTGACAAGATTTTTATGGAGTTCACCAGTGATGTGTGGGAACAAGGTAGTCAAAATTAAAACTGATACAGAAAGGAAGGAAAGGACCCAGATTTTAATGAAGTAGGGCCAAAT
The DNA here is from genome assembly GCA_002007465.1 of Ailurus styani. Classification (NCBI taxonomy): domain Eukaryota; kingdom Metazoa; phylum Chordata; class Mammalia; order Carnivora; family Ailuridae; genus Ailurus; species Ailurus styani. The sequence goes on from LNAC01001307.1 coordinate 7,431, forward strand.
AGAGAAATCTTAACGAAGTAGATTTCATGCAATTGGATCCCTGAGTTTTGTTGAATGAAGTGTTTTCATTGCATCTTCTACTGGTTATTTTCTGTGCTTTTCCTTCATATCTAACAAAGGCTTTGGGATTTTCCCTCTGTCTTAAACCTGCTAAAAGCAAAGGCGATCCCCAGGCCCACCACGGTGGGAAGCTGTATGAGAGCACCTCCGAAGAGTGGATGAGACTCGGGGCATAGGGTCAACACTATTTTTAAGCAGCCCCTACATTCCTAGTAATTCTTCTTCCAGAGATAAACCATACTAAGTCTGGATTTTGTTCTACTTAATGAGGTTGAATTCTTTGAAACTTTGTTCAAACAGGAAGAAAAGAACATTACATGGATTTTGGCATTTTTCCCAGGTCTCTGGTGAAACTGAAGTCCTTCAGTTCTTGAGTTCCTGACCTATGACCTGCCTCATCCTCCATTCCCTTTCTGGAACTGAGGCTCTGTCACATTCTTGATAAGCTCAATACTGGAGTTACTTCCCTAAATGAATCCCTAGACTGGGACCCAACCTCTGTAACTGGACCTTCCAAAAGTTGAAAACACATGCTGAGATACCTCCAAATAGCATTTGCATTGTATTCTTCCCCACTATACTGTGTCCACATATTAAGATGCACCACTTTCTTGGACTTGTCCCTGGCTGCTCACATGCAATATATATTTTTGGGTCAATATTGTAATATCTAAAGCCTCAGACTTTAATTGACAGATTCAAACTTTTAAATATGACTCTGATTTATCAGTATTCTACATGTGGAAAAGAGGCAGAAGCAGGTGGTTCTTTCATTCCAAGAACTGTGCTTTCTTTTTCTATACTCCGGGGTTTCTTATGATATAATCATCTATGAGAAGGAGTATCCTGTGGCCCAGGAAGATTGTGGACATTTCCAGCAGAAAAAACGTGAATGGAGTCTTCATCCCTCGTCATACTCACGTTCTCTGCTAACCTTAGTAGAGGCTGTTCTCCCCAACCACTTTGGTACAGCTTATTAAGAGTTCTGTGTCACCAGATCATTCCTAGCCAGGACTTTCATAGAGTTCTATATAACACCAGCTAAGAGAAGATCATTTGTTCATAAGATTGGGATTCATAAAATAGCTGTGATTGTTTGGGATGGGGGCAGGGGGTGAGGGGAAATGTTGGAGAGAATGGAGATAACCTGAAGAGAAAACAGTGGCCCCACTGGCAGGGCTAGACGAAGAGTAAACGAAGGGGGTACAATGGTTCCAGAGACCTTTTAGGAAAAAACACGTAAGAGATCTTTCAATGTGTAGTGTTGTATAATGAATGAATGGAATACAAGATACTATGCAGAGGACTTCTGGTTCAGGATGGCAGACTGAGCATACTTTGCCTTTCCCAATTCCTAACTCCCACTAAAATAATAACAAAAAACACTTTTTAAATAGTGTAAACAACAGCAAAGACAACCACAGAAGGTAGGGGGAAAGTGTGAGGATGCAGTTCCAGCAGACAAAATATTTCAAAATATTTCCAGAAGCAGATTGAAGAATGCTGACAAATGCAATAAACTGGAAGAAGTCATAGCCTGAACAGAGTTATAAGGTACCATGGGGTAGAGGAAATCATATAACTGGCAAAACTCTATAATCAGAAGGTGAAGGGGGTTCCAGGGAAAATAGCAGAGTCAGAAGATCCTAAACTAACCTTGTCCCACAGATACAACTAGATAACACCCACATCAGTGTAAATAACCCAGAAAATGACCTCGGGACTGTCAGAACAGACTCTCCACAGCTAAATATAGAGAAAGGGACACATCAAATAGGGTAGGAAGGGCGGAGACACGGTTGGGAGCTAAACAGACCTATGGGATTGTCACAAGAGGTAAGGATGCCACAGACACAGAGAGAGAAGAGGATCAGACCCCCACACCAGGCACCCAGGCCCAGTGAACTTGCATGGTGAAGACAAATCCTCATAACCTTGGGCTTTGAAAACCAGTGGGGCTGAATTTTATGAGTTCTTACAACCAGCAGTACTTAAAACCTAGAATTTTAAAAATCAGTAGGCTCGGCTCTGAGAGAGCTGGGAAGGTGACAGGAAACTGAGTCCCCACCCTTAGAGACAGCATAACAAACAATCTCACAGAGATACAGCATAGAAGCAGTAGTTTGAAAAATGCCTGAGGTATATGGGAAGATTTATTTTCTAATTTCAGAGTGTTTACTGGAGGAGTAGGGTTCTTTAGGATCTTTAGGGGACTTGTCCAGGAACAACCAAGATCGCAGGCATGGTTTCCAATAGACACATAGCTCCCTGCAGGAACCAGTGCAGCAGCCAACACTCTCCACTTAACTTGAGAACAGCATGCCCCACCCCACTGTTCTCCTACGGACACAGCCCCTCCAGCCAGGCTTTGCTAATATCACATGCCTCACCGCCCTCACCTTTTCCTGCACTCTTCTGCACACCTGCCCCCTCCAATAAGCCCTTGGATGGAGTCCATCCAAAGAGATGTCACAGCCTGATAGGGTGCAAGCCTCCCTGACAGGGGTCAGCATCACTCCAAAGTAACACCCACCCTGGGGAGAGGAAAAGATAACCATACACACCAGTCCAACTGTGGCCCCAGCAATGGGCTGGGGTCAGACATCTGGTCTGCCTGCAAACCCCCTCCATCAGCAAAAGTTTCTCAGGGAACAACACAGGGCAAGGACCCTGCAGTTTGATGCTGATTCTCTGGCAAATGCCAGGTCTGACTCACATCAGACCCAAGGTGGCCCAGGGTCACCCACAACGGGCAAAGAGAGCCATTGCAGACAACTGGATTGAAGGCAGAAACAGCTCATCTACAAGAGCAGGGTGTATACAACACACATAGGAGACCCTCTAGAAGTGCCAGGTTCTGGTGAACAGGGGACACTGCAATGCAGGGCACTAGGGGGGAGCTCTTCTGGTTTTGTTGTTTTTGCTCTAGAGAAAGGGAGGGAGAGTGTGAGCATGCACACTTGTGAGAGTGGGGGGAGGAGGCCAGAGGAAGAGAGAGAGAATCTTAAGCAGGCTCTAACATGGAGCCCAAAATAATAACTGAAACATAAATTTAAAACTCTTCACTAATATTAAAAATGTATTAGATGGTATACATAGTAGACTAGAAGAAGCAGAAGAATGGATCAGCAACTTAGAAGAAAAAGTAATGGAGAGCAATCAAGGTGAACAGGAGAGAGAAAAATAATAATAAATGAAAATAGACTTAGGAAACTCAACAAGCAAAATAACACTCACACCCTAGGAATCCCAGAAGGAGAAGAGAGAGTAAAGGGAGCAGAAAATTTATTTGAAGAAATAATAACTGGGGGCACCTGGGTGGCTCAGTCATTGGGCGTCTGCCTTTGGCTCAGGTCATGATCCCAGCATCCTGGGATGGAGCCCCACATTGGGCTCCCTGCTCAGCAGGAAGCTTGCTTCTCCCTCTCCTCTCTGCTTGTGCTCTCTCCCTATCTCTCTCTCTCTCTCTCTCTCTCTCTCTCTCTCTTTCAAATAAATAAATAAATAAAAATCTTTTAAAAAAAGAAATAATAACTGAAAACATCCTAAATTTGGGAAAGGAAACAGAAATCCCAGATCCAAGAGGCACAGAGAGCCCCAATAAAATCAACCCAAGGAAGTCCACACCAAGACACATAGTAAATAAAGTGGCAAAAAGTAGGAATAAAGAGAGCATGTTAAAAGCAACAAGAGAAAAGAAAACACTTACAAAGGAAACTCAATAAGGTTATACACCGATTTTTCAGCAAAAACTTTGCAGGCCAGAAGGCAGTGGCATGATTAATTTAAAGTACTGAGAGAAAAAAAAACTGTAGCCAAGATTACTCTATCCAGCAAGGCTCTTATTCAGAATAGGCCACAAAACAAATCTCAACAAATTCAAAAACAGTGAAGTCATACCATGCATCTTTTCTGACCACAACACTATGAAACTAAAAATCAACCACAGAAAAGCTCTGGGAAGAACACAAATACATGGTTGTTAAATAACATGTTACTAAACAATGAATGGGTCAACTATGAAATCAACTAGAAATTTAAAAAATACATGGATAGAAATTAAAATGAAAACACAAAGGTCTAATATCTTTGGGATGCAGCAAAAGCTGTTCTAAGAGGGAAATTTATAGCAATACAGGCCTACCTCAAGAAGCAAGAAAACTCTCAAATAAACAACCTAATCTTATATTTAAAGGAGTCAGAAAAAGAACAAACAAAACCCAAACCCAGTAGAAGGAAAGAAATAATAAGATTAGAGCAGAAATAAACAAAATAGAAACTAAAAAACCAATAGAACAGATCAATGAAAACTGGAACTGGTTTTGTAAAAGATCAATAATATTGATAAACCTTTAGCCAGACTCATCAGAGAGAGAGAGAGAGAGAGAGAGAGAGAGAGAGAGAGAGAGAGAGAAAGGACACAAATAAATGAAATGAGAAATGAAAGAGGAGAGATAAGCAACCAATACAACAGAAATACAAAGGATTATAAAAGCATAATATGAAAAATTATATGCCAACAAACTGGAAAACCTAGAAGAAATGGGTAAATTCCTAGGAGCATATAACCTTCAAAAACTGAATCAGGAATAAATAGAAAATCTGAACAGATTGATTACCAGCAATGAAATTGAAAAAGTAATCAAAAAACTCCCAACAAGAACGATAACAACAAAATTCCTGACAAACAAAAGTCCAGGACAATATGGTTTCATAGGTCTATTCTATTAGACATTTAGAGAAGAGTTAATACCTATTCTTCTCAAATTATTACAAAAATATAGAAGAGGAAGGAGTGCTTCCAAATTCATCCTATGAGGCCAGAATTACCCCGATACCAAAATCAGATAAGGACACTACAAAAAAAGAGACCTACAGACCAATATCTTTGATGAATATAGATGCAAAATTCCTCAACAAAATATTAGCAAACTGAATCCAACAATACATTAAAAAATCACTCACCACAATCAAGTATGATTTATTCCTGGGATGCAAGGGCAGTTCAATACTTGCAAATTAACTAACATGCTACATCACATCAACAAGAGAAAAGATAAGAACAATAGGATAATTTCAATAGATGCAGGAAAAAGCACTTCACAAAGTACAATACCTATTCAGAATAAAACCCTCAACAAAGTAGGTTTAGAGGGAGCACACTTCAACATAATAAAGGCCATTTGTGAAAAACCCACAGTGAACATCATACTCAATGATGGAAAACTGACAACTTTTCTCTTAAGATCGGGAGCAAGACAAGGATGTCCACTCTGACCCCTTTTATTCAACATATTACTGGAAGTCCAAACCACAACAATTAGATAAAAAAAGAAATAAAAGGCATCCAGATCAGCAAGGAAGAAGTTAAACTCTCACTATCTTCAGATGACATGATACTATATAGAGAAAAATCCTGAAGACTCCACCAAAAAACTATTAGGACTGATAAATGAATTTGGTAAGGTTGTAGAATACATAATCAATATATAGAAATCCATTGCATTTCTATACGCTAATAATGAAGTAGCAGAAAAGAAAATTAAGAAAACAATTCTATTTATAATTTCAGCAAAAGAAATAAAATACCTGCCAATAGACTTGGCAAAAGAGGTGAAAGACCTGTACTGTGAAAACTATAAAACCCTGTTGAAAGAATTTGAAGACAATACAAACAAATGGAAAGAGATTCCATGCTCATGGATTGGAAGAACAAATACTGTTAAAATGTCCATACTCCCCAAAGCAAACTATGGATTTAATGCAATATCTATCAAAATACCAACACCAGTTTTCATAGAACTAGAACAAATAGTCCTAAAATTTCTATGGAACCATAAAAGACCATGAAGAGCCAAAGCAATTTGGAAAAGAAGAATAAAACTAGGGGTGTCAAAATCCCAGATTTCAAGTTATATTAAAATTGTACTAATCAAAACAATATGGTACTGGCACAAAAACAGACACATAGATTAATGCAATCAAATAGAGAGCCAGAAATAAACCCACGATTATAGGGTCAATTAATCTTCAACAAAGGAGGCAAGAATATGCAATGGAAGAAAGACAGTCTCTTCAACAAGTTGTATTGGGAAAACTGGACAGCTACACACAAAAGAATGAAACTAGACCACTTTCTAACACCATACACAAAAATAAAACACAAATGGATTAAGGACTTAAACGTGAGACCTGAAACCATAAAAGTTCTTGAAGACAACACAGGCGGTAATTTCCTTCATATCAGCCACAGCAACATTTTTCTAGATATGTTTTGTGAGGCAAAATAATAAGAGCAAAAATAAACTAAACTACATCAAAATAAAGAGGATTTGCACAGCAAAGAAAACAACCAACAAGAGTAAAAGACAACCTACTGGTTGGGAGAAGATATCTGCAAATGACATATCTGATAAAGGATTTTATCCAAAATATATAAAGATCTTATACAACTCAACACCAAAAAACCAATGGGCAGAAGACATGAACATACATTTCTCTAAAGAAGACATACAGATGGCCCACAGACATATGAAAAGAGCCTCAACATTACTAATCGACAGGGAAATACAAATCAAACCCACAATGAGATATCACCTCACACCTGTCAGAATGGCTAAAACCAAAAACACAAGAAACAAGTGTTGGTAAGGATGTGAAGAAAAAGGAACCCTCATGCAATGTTGAGGGGAATGCAAGCTGATGCAGCCACTGTGAAAAACACAATGGAGATTCCTCAAAAATTTAAAAATAGAATTACTACAGGATCCAGTAATTCCACTACTGGGTGTTTACCCAAAGAATACAAAAACACAAATTCAAAAAAATATATGTACCCCTATGTTTACTGCAGCATTAATTACAATGGGCAAATTATAGAACAAGCCCCAGTGTCCATCAACAGGTGAAGAGATAAAGAAGAAGTGGTACATATATATAATGAAATATTATTCAGCTGTAATAAAGGATGAAATCTTGCCAGAACACCTGGGTGGCTCAGTTGGTTAAGCATCTGACTCTTGATTTTGGTTCAGGTCATGATCTTGGGGTCATGAGATAGAGCCCTGTGTCAGGTTCTGTGCTCAGTGGGGATCTGCTTGAGATTCTCCTTCCCTCTCCTTCTGCCCCTCCCCCAGCATTCTCTCTCTCTTTCTCTCTCTCTCTCTTTCTAACAAATAAATAAATCTTTTTTTTAAAGAAGAATGCAACAACTTGGGTGGATCTAGAGGGTAGTATGCTAAGTGAAATAAGTCAGCCAGAGAAAGACAAATACCATATGATCTCACTTATATGTGGATTTAAGAATGGAAACAAATAACAAAAAAGAAAAGACAAACCAAAAAACAGACTCTTAACTATAGAGAACAGTTGGTTACCAAAGGGGCAGTGGTGGGGAGATGGGTGAAACAGATACAGAGAATTAAGAGTAGACTTAGCATGGTGAGCACCGAGTAATGTATAGAATTGTTCAATCACTATATTGTATACCTGAAACTAATATAACACTGTATGTTAACTATACTGGAATTAAAAATAAAAATAAATATTAATTAATTAATTTAAAGCATAAGGTGAAGGTTAGAAGTGAGGTGGGAAACAAAAAGATCAGTTGAAGATTTATGTACAGGACAGACTATTCCAGCCTTGGAAAGAGCTTAAGCAGTCCAGCATTTGTTACTGGACAAAAGTCACTGCAGAAGTTCACTGAACTACTAAGGGAGACGTGGGGTGCCCAATGAGACTGCTGACAAACAGAAACTAGGCCCTATTTCTCACCAAGTTTTCTAAGAATTCATTTTAAGGAAAATAAGCCCACCCACGTGCATAGAACTCCTACTTGATACCTTTTATACTTCCGTTCTTAAGTATCAATAGTTTTTATCTACTGCTGTGTTACAATTTACTCCAGTACTTAGTAGCTTAAAATAACTAATATTTTACTTCATGTAGATTCTGAGGGTCAGGAATTCAGATGTGGCTTTGCTGGGTCATTCTGGCTCACCTCTCATGAGATTGCAGTCCAGGTTTTGGCTGGGGCTATAGTTATCTGAAGGCTTGATGGAAACTCAAGGATCCACTCCTGAGATCTCTGATATGGCTGTTATCGAGAGGTCTTGGTTTCTTGCTGTGTGGACTTCTCCTCATGTGACTGTAGTTAGCTTCCTCCAGAGGGAGTAATCCAAGAGAAAGGGCAAAACAGGAAGCAGGAACTCACAGCGCTTTCTAAGCCCCAAACTGTGAGACTGTATACTGCCATGTCAGCCATATTCTACAGGTCACATAGACCAAACTCGATACAGTGGGAGAGGGAACAAGGATGAGAATATCCGAAGATGACACCATTAGAGACTGTCTTGGAGGCTGGCTGCCCACAGCAGACAAAAAAGAATTACTGGACATGTGGAGAAACCCTGCAGCACGAAGGAAAAAGACCAGGGTAATCCAAGGTAAAATGTGACTCCAGATAAGCTCAAGAGCATGCAGAAGAGAATGTTTAAAAACAGAGCAAAAGAAACAAGTTGTTAGAGGGGTGCCTGGGTGGCTCAGTCATTAAGCGTCTGCCTTCAGTCCAGGTCATGATCCCAGGGTCCTGGGATCGAGCCCCCCATCAGGCTCCCTGCTCAGTGGGAAGCCCGCTTCTCCCTCTCCCACTCCCCCTGCTTATATTCCCTCTTGCACTGTGTCTCTCTCAGTCAAATAAATAAATAAAATCTTAAAAAAAAAAGGAAAAGAAAAAAAAACACAAGTTGTTAGAAACATGGATCGGTATCCTTAGATAGTTTTACAAGCAGCAAGAAGGGGTGATAGGCCAAAAGAAGACGGAGGATGGCACAAAAGGAGAGGATTTCAAAAATAGCATTGCAGTAGATGAAGGTAGGTACAGGTGCTCTTTGCTCTTTTCTATTTCAAGGTGGCCTGGAGAGTGGGGCACCATTGACCCAGCTCTAAGAATTAACTAGAGCTCTGAGCATAACTGCTAGATGACAGTGTAAGAGATGCTTGCTTCTTGTGTCTTAGAATTACTGTCTATGTCTGAAGGTGTTTGTTCTAAGCCTCTTCCTGGAGGTCCTGCAAAGCTGCAATTAAAATGGCTATTCGTTTTGCTTTCATTAGATGTGGGTATTATTGGAGTACAAAAGCATGCTTGCTCCATTTCTGAACTTGTAAATATGTATTACACAACCAAGAGTTAAACATTGAATTATCTTACGCTTTTCAGATTAAAGCTGCTATTCCTTTTTCTGAAAACCTATTAACATTTGAACTCCACTTCAAAGTCTTTCTATTTCTACTCTTTCTTTGTACAAATTCTGAAAACGAATGTGTACTAGGTGTGGCACTAGGTGCTGCAGATATAATAATGAGCAAGGACATGGAGCTTACAATATACAGAGTAGGTAGGCAATTTTCACTACTTTATTAAAAAGCCTTTGAAGGTGGCAAGTACAAGGAGTTATAAATATATACAGGAAGAGCTCCTAGCCCAGACTTTAGGAATATGCAGTCAAGAAGGGTTTCCTACCTCCCACCTCCTCCTCTATTTGATTTTGCTTCCTAAATATCTCTAAGATCTAGCGCAACTTCATTCCTACCACACTGTGTGGCTAGGCCAAGCTACTACCACTGTAGAGGCCCAGGGAAGGCTGCCCCAAAATGTACCACATGGCACACTGATTATTTTGCATTCAAGTTACTTGGCAAACAGCCAGTACAAGGACACTCAAACCCTCCTCTGTCCCCCTGAAAGTGGGAAATAAATCTCCCTGTACAAGAAGTATAAAAACATCCTTATCACCAAAGATAGGGGCTTTAAAGTGGAAAAAGTTGCAGAAAGAAACCTTGTTATTTTTTTTGCTAATCTACTACCTCAGCCTAAATTCTGCTTAGAATTCCTTATTAACTAAAGCTCCCAAACACCTGTTTTCTTTATCCTGTCAATTCCTCACAAATTTATTTTCTCTTTGTCTAAAATGTATAAAAACTGCCTTCTTGGATCATTTCTTTGGGTCTCAATTTCATTATTGGATCTTCTTGCACACATAATAAAGCTTTGGTGTTTTTCTCCTATTAATCTGTCTCATATCAATTTAATTCCTAAGCCAGCTAGAAAAGCTTGAGGGAAAGAAGGAAATTTCTTCCTCCCCTACATCATCAATTGTTAAAACTATTCCAGTGGTCTGATAAATACTGATAAAAAAAATAATCTTCCTGAATCTACCTTTGTCCCTTTGCCATCTGTTTCCCACACAGCAGCCAGGGTGTTATCGTGAAAGCACACATTTTATCAGGCCACTTCACTGTTTAAAATATGTCAGTGCCTTCCCATTGTTCTTTTTTTTTTTTTTTTTTTTTTTTTTTTTTTTTTTTTTTTTTTTTTTTTTTTTTTATNTTTAAGATTTTATTTATTCATTTGACACAGAGAGAGAGATTACAAGTAGGCAAAGAGGCAGGCAGAGAGAGAGGAGAGAGGAGGAAGCAGGCTCCCTGCTGAGCAGAGAGCCCGATGTGGGCCTCGATCCCAGGACCCTGGGATCATGACCTGAGCTGAAGGCAGCGGCTTTAACCCACTGAGCCACCCAGGCGCCCCCATTGTTCTTTTCTTTAAATTTTAATTCCAATATAGTTAGCATACAGTGTTATATTAGTTTCAGGTGTATAATACAGTAATTTAACAATTCTGTACATTTCTCAGTGTTAAACATGGTAAGTGTCCTCTTGATCCCCTTCACCTACTTGCTCCATTCCCCAACCCACCTCCCCTCTGGTGACCATCGGTTTCTTCTCTACAGTTAAGAGTGTTTTTGGTAAGTCTTTTTTTTTTCCTTTTGTTCATTCATTTTGTTTCTTAAATCCCACAAATAAGTGAGATCATATGGTATTTGTCTTTCTGTGATTGACTTATTTCACTTAGCCTAATACTCTCTAGCTCCATCCATATCATTGCAAATGGCAAGATTTCATTCTTTTTATGCAATAAAAGTAATATTGCAATGTGTGATATAAAATAAAGATAAATTATTTAACATGAATCATCCCATTACCTATCTTTCTAGTAACATCTGAACTGAACATGCTCCTCCATCACTCCCTCAACCCAAGCCTCACTGGTCTTTTACATACTACAATCTGCATTCTGGCTGCAGGTTTTTGAACATATTATTTGCTCCTGACTTCAATATTATCCCCTCCCCTCTTTGCTTTTTTAACCCCACCTCTTTCTCCAAATCCCAACTCCATCATCACTTCCTTAGAGAAGTCCTTCTTGACCTGCCTATATCCTTGATAACATTAAAAAAACTTATTTTATGTTCTTATAATAACATTCTCTTCTCAGGTGCCTGGGTGGCTCAGTGGGTTAAAGCCTCTGCCTTCGGCCCAGGTCATGATCTCAGGATCCTGGGATCAAGCCCTGCATCGGGCTCTCTGCTCAGCGGAGTGCCTGCTTCCCCAACTCTCTCTGCCTGCCTCTCTGCCTACTTGTGATCTGATCTCTCTCTCTCTCTGTCAAATAAATAAATAAATCTTTAAAAAAAATTACATTCTCTTCTCCATAATAACACTTGTTCCAGTTGTGGTATTTCTTCTATTTGTACAATTGTTTGACTAATGTCTATCATCTTCACTAAACACATGCTCCATAAGGTCAGGAACTCTATGAAGAGCGGAGGGAATTAGAGGAATTGAGGCTTGGAAGTTAAGCAAGGGCTATATCATAAAGACTTGTATGTTAGGCTAGGGAATTTTAATTAGATCCTATGAGCAGTTTCCTATGAACAATGGAGTATCTTATTCAAGGTAGTTTTAAAATTTTACTCAAAGTCTTGCCTTTTACAATACAAACTGACTTATGGTTATCAGATTAATCACCAGCTCAACAAGTTGTCATTCAACCTATTATTGAACAACTGAACAAGTTGTTATTAAACAGTAGAGAATTTGAAATTTCTCCCTAAACATGAGAAAAGTTCAATTCTCTCTTTAAATGGCTCCTAAGTCGGAGCTAAATTATGAGATAATAAGAAATCAATTTATCATATTCTAACTAAGCATGATAACTATCTGACCAGAGAAACTAATTCATCCCGCACACATTAAAGGAAATCTTCCAGGCCCAGTAAAAGCAGTCCACCACTCTCCAAAAACAGCAGCTGTGAGAGAATGTCTGTGTGGGGGACAAGGTCACAGCCCAACTTCGCCTCCTCCACAGTTTTCCTCCAAAGTCCCAAAAATCAGGCATACAACACGGAACCAAACTTGCTCTTTACCATCTTCTAAGATCTCTAGTCTCTCCTTCTAGTTCCTAAATTTGAAGTATAGAGGAGACATACTCTTGCCAGGTCTTACTCCCTTAAGATGAAGCTTTTTTGGGGAAAAGAAAAGGAACAACTTGCACTTAGTCTTCATTGTCAAAAAATGTTTCCAATTTTAGTAGGGTTCACAAGGACACCAAAAAGATTCCCTCCAAGGATCTGAAAAAAAGCTTCAGCTGAAGTTCTAAACAATTTTTTAAACAATGGTTTTCATTAGAGATAATGTAAAGTTGCAAAACAGAGATAGAATGAGCTCTGGCCAAGACTTGAACAAAACTATATTAAATGTACTAACACAAGTAACATGACAGTCTTTAAGAGGTTTAGTCAGCAAAGGAAGTTTAGAAAAGGGAAAGCCAAACATTAATAGTATTTTTCTTATTTCACAGTCAGAAGAGAATGTCCAGCCCAGTATGATGACCAACCAGGGAGTGTGGCAGGTATAACCCTATGGGAGAGGTACACTCGGCAATTTTCAGGGCTTCATGACACAGGCATTAAAATCTCCAATTATTCTTTTTCTAGTTGCAGCCTCACTAAGCAGCCTTTTAATAATTAAGCTTTCTGTTTTCATTTGTCCCCAGAGAAAGCATTTATTTTTAAGCCTATATAATGGCTAATCCTCTTATTTCAAATTAATTGGCACTATAGGTTTTAGTCATGGACCTCCACGAGTTTGTTTAATGTGAGCCCACTCTGAGAAACAGGTCTAGTTCTCATCATATTGACAATCACATTTTCAAGCTGATGGCCTGAGAGCCATACTCAGGCCTGTCATGGATATGCCAAGGAAATGCCAACCTGCCATCTGTCTGGATGACCAGCCAAATTCCAAAGAGGATGCCAGACTTTTCTTTAAGTGATTTTGTCTTAAAACCCCAATAATTCACATGGGGATCCTGGAATTCTACCCCATCTGACACTAAAAAGATCTTCTCTCCTTTCCTGTGGATAAGACAGAGGAAAGAATTAGTAAACCTGAAGAAAGAGCTATAGTAATTACCTAATTGGAACTACAGAGAAAAAATAGATTAAAACAAAACAAAACAAACAAAATCTAGAGTCCTAGGAAGAGAGGAGAAAGAAGGACTGAAAAAGAGCTCAAAAAGTAATGGATGCCATCTTCCCAAATTCAGCAAAAGGTATTAATCTAAAGGATTAAGAGGCTGAGCAAATTCCAAATAGGATTAACCCAAAGAAATCCACCCAAACTTAAATTACCTATACTTCTGAAATCTGAAGATAAAGGAAAATTCTTCAAAGCAGCCAATAAAGGAAAAATTACTTTAAATGACAGATTTCTCATCATAAACCACGGAGGCCAAAAGGAAGTAGCACAGTATAGTTCAAGCGCTAAAACAACTGCCAACCAAGAACCCTAGGCCCAGTGAAAATACCCTTTAGGAATAAAGAGGAAATCAAGACATTCTCAAATGAAGGAAAATGAAGAATTTGTTGCCAACAAATCTACCCTAAAACAATTTCCAAAAGAAGTTCTCTAAAAAGAAAGGAAATGATAAAAAGGAACATTAGGAAGGAAGAAAGCAGATGGCAAGCAAAAATGTGTGTAAATACAATATTTACAAATATATCCTTAACAGTTTATACACTAGAAAAGAGGAAAAGTCTCAAATCAATAATCTAAGCTGCCTACTCAGAAACTTAAAAAAAGCAAAATAAAACCAAAACAAGAAGAAATAATAAAACAGAAAACAGTGAATACGAAAACAGAAAAAGAATAAAAATAATGAAAGAAAAATGGAAAAAATCAATAAAATTAACAAAAATTTAGCAGTACTGAGAAAGAAAAAAAAAAGAAGACACAAATTACTAATATCAGGAATAAGCAAGGGATATCAGTCAGACCCTGCAGACATCAAAAGGTTAATAGAGGAATACTATGATTAACTCTGCACCCATTCATTTATCAACTTAGATGAAATAAGCCATTCCTCAAAAAATATACACTTCTATAACTCACCCAATATGAAAGATAATTTTAATAATTCTGTGACTATTAAGGAAATTGAATTCATAATTTTTAACCCCCCAGAAAGAAATCTCCAGACTCAGATGGTTTAACCAGAGAATTCTACCAAATATTTAAAGAATAATTAACATCGATTATACGTAATCTCTTCCAGAAAATAAAACATATGAGATCACTTCCCGATTTATGAAGCTAGTATTACCCCCCTACCAAAACAAAACAGAAAGAGTATATTTTAAATATAAAGCTAAAGACCAATATCCCTCATTAATACAGATGAAAGAAATCCTTAATGAAATATTTACAATTAACAATCTATAAAAAATTTATATATACCATGACCACGTTAGGATTATTCCAGAGATGCAAAGCTGACTCAGTATTCAAAAATCAATCAATGTGGGGCATTGCTCAGTTGGTTAAGCCTCCAACTCTTGGTTTCAGCTCAGGTCATGATCTCAAGGTCATGAGACCAAGCCCCGTATCAGGCTCCATGCTCAATGCAGAATCTGCTCAAGATTCTCTCTCCCTCTCACTATCCTTGCTCTCTCTCTCTCAGAAAAATAAGTTAATTAATAAAATCTTCAAAAATCAATGTAATCCACCATATTAATAGATTAAAGGGGAAAAAATCAAATGAACATAATAATACAGAAAAAGAATTTGCCAAAATTCATTATCCATTCATGGTAAAAATTCTCAGGAACACAGTAATAGAGAAGAGCTTCCTCAACTTCACAGAGCATCTACCAAAACAAAAAACCCTATGACAACATTACAGTTCATGGAAAAAAGCCTAAACACTCTCCCCCTAAATTGGAACAAAACATTCACCACTCACATTCAGCATAGTGTTGGAAGTTCCAGCCAGTGCAATAAGGCAAGGAAAAGAAATAAAAGACATATACATAGAAAAGGCCAAAATAAAACCCTATGCGCAGGTGACATGATTGTTTAGGTAGAAAATATCAAGGAATCTACAAAATTCTAGAACTAGTAAATAGATTCAATGAGGTAACTGGATACGACGAGATAAACATACAAATATTATTAAACTAGCAATGATTACATGGACAATGAAATTTAAAATATAACACCATATACAATCACTAGAAAAATGACACACTGAAGCATAAATCTAACAAAACATATACAGGACTTACATGCTAAAAATTACAAAATGCTGATGAAAGAAATCAAAGATCAAAATAAATGGAGAGACATAATGGGTTCATGGATTCTAAGACTCAACCCAGTAAAAATGGCAGTTCTCCCCAACATTGATATGCAGGTTTAATACAGCTTCTACCAAAGTCCCAGAAAGACTTTTGTAGATCCAGATGAGACTAGACTATTTTAAAATTTATATGGGAAGGCAAAGGAGCTAGAATAATTTTGAAAAACAAGAAGTAGGAGCAAATAGTCTACTCAATTTTAAGACTTATTATATAGCTACAGTCATCAAGACTGTGTGGTACTGGCAAATAGGACAAAGGAAAACAATAGAGAACCCAGAAATGCCTGGGTTCCAAGGCACTGGAACCCCAAAATATATGCCCGATAGATTGTGGACAAAGGTTCAAAGGTAATATAGATAATTCAATAGAAGAAAGATAAACTTTTTAACAAATGATGCTGAAGCAATTGGACATACATAGGCAAAAACCTTGACCTAAGTTTCATACATTACACATAATTAACTTAAATGGATCATGGACTTTTTTTTTTTAAAGATTTTATTTATTCATTTAACACACAGAGAGAGATTACAAGTAGGCAGAGAGGCAGGCAGAGAGAGAGGAGAGAGGAGGAAGCAGGCTCCCCGCTGAGCAGAGAGCCCGATGTGGGCCTCGATCCCAGGACCCTGGGATCACGACCTGAGCCGAAGGCAGCGGCTTTAACCCACTGAGCCACCCAGGCGCCCGGATCATGGACTTAAATGTAAAATGTAAAGCTATAGTATTTTATTAAAAATCTAGAAGAAAATCTTAGGGAACCATGGCTAAGCAAGGATTACTTAGACCTGTCACCATGATCCATAAAAGGAAAAATTTATAAGTTGGACCATCATCAAAATTAAATTCTTTTTCTCTATACAGGCTGTTAAGAGAATGAAAAGGCAAGTTAGAGTAGAAGGAAATATTTGCAAACCACCTATTTGACAAAGTACTCATATCTAGAATAAATAAAGAATTCTCAAAACTCACCAGTAATAAAACCAACAATCCAAATTTTAAAAAATGGAAAAAGGGCATAAAAAGACATTTTACCAAAGAGGATAAGCAGATGGCAAATAAACACATGAAAAGATGTTCAACATCATTAGCCATTTTGGAAATGCAAATTAAAACAAAAGAGATGTTATCACACACCTATCAGAATGGCTAAAATTAAAAATAGACACCAAAGTTGAAGAGAAACCGAATCACTCATACATTGCTGGTATAAATGTAAAATGGTACAGCCCCTGTGGAAAACAATTTAGCAGTAGTTTTAAAAACTAACATGCAACTACCATATGATCTAGCAACTGCACTCCTGGGCATTTATCCCAGATTAACACAAAAGCCTGTGAACAAATATGTACAGGGCTTTATTCATAACAGCCAAAACAACCCTGAAATTCTTCAATGGGTGAACAGTTAAACTAAGGGGGGTACATCCATATCTTGAAGTGCTACTTAGCAATTAAAATGAATGAACTATTGATACACACAAAAACCTAGATGAATGTCCACAAAATTATGAAGTGTAAAAAAAACTAATACCAAAAGGTTATATTCCATATGATTCCATCTCTATAACATTCCTAAAACTACCAAATCATAGAAGTGGAGAGCTGTCTAGTGGTTACCACAGGTCAAGGAAAGGGTACTCTAAACTCAGTAAACCGAGTAAAGATACTGTAAACTGGGATCTCTTTATATTATTTCTTACAACGTCATATGAGCCCATACTTAGCTCAAAATAAGAAGTTAAAAAATTAAAACAAGATTAGTTTCATTTTCAAAGACGAGTAGAAATTTTTCTTCCAAATTTTGTCTTAATTGCTTTATGCTTCCTATCAGAATAGGAGCAATATTCACTGAACACATTATGTGACAGGCATTCTAATAGTACTTCATTTAATGTTTACATAACACTGTGAAGCAAGTAATATTATCCCCATCTTCTATTTGCAGTATCTCAGGCTTAGAGAAGTTAAATAACTTCTAAAGATCACACCGTTGGGTTATTACAGAGACAAGATTCACCTGCAGACTTATCTGGCTCTGACACTGGTGCTTTTCACCACCATGATATCCTTCAGAGACAATCTATGTCGAGTAGCACTTGGGCAGGACCTTATTTCGGACTGAGAGTTAGGAGCATGAGATTTTAATTGTTTTTCCCTCATCCAGTTGTTTTTCCTTATTATCTCCTTTCCTACACTGCTCCTCTAAGCTTTAGTGCAGACACATTTCTTGTATTCCAGAAGCATCACAAGCAAGCTGAGCTTTTTCTGCCTCACTGACTGACCCGATAAAATCCAATATTTCTTAAAATAAGCTTCTAAATAGCTCACGGAATCATTCTCAGGCATTGCCTGCAGCACTGAGTTTGTTCTGTTCTTCTGACTCTCTCACTAAAAGTAGCTGCCTCATCCTTCCCTCCACCCTCCCTATTCTCTGATGATTCTGGACAGTGGTAGCAAGTGGTTTTTAAGTTACATTAACAAAAAAACACCCCACTCGTGATAATTAATCAAAAATCTTACATCGGGGTGATTCCTCAGCCTGTGATACCAAACAGCTTGCATTTCATGGCTTGAAGACGTTGAATTAATTCAATATTGTGTGGCTAATGCTGTCAGCCACACAAGGGCTCTCTATAGATCCAGTAAACATAATGCCACACAAACCAGATATTCTTCAGCAAGAATCTCTCTCAACAAGTCCTTTGGAAAAAACGGAGTATAATTTAGTTATATACCAAATGTTTGCACTGTGCTAGGTGTTTTAAATGCACCCATAAATTGATTTAATTCTCTCCAAACCATCATGAAGTAAGCATTATTATCATTCTCATTCTACTGGTGAGAAAAGAGACATGGAAGGTTTAAGTGGCTCATCTCAAAATCACGCAGGGATGGGATTTGAACTCAGGCAGTCTGATGAAGAGCCCAGAAGCTGAACCATCATGTCTTACTACTTCTTCACCAAATGAACTTACTTCTATAGTTTACTAATTTGTTTCCATGTGCTTTGGGGAGCTTCATTAGAGGGCAGCTGTGGTCAGGAAATAAAATGAGGTAAAGAAAGTGTCAGAGAAATAGTAATTTTTTTCAAAACTTTTTTACTTTTCAGTAGTTACCAAAGCTACAGAAAAGTTGCAAGAATAGGAAGAACTCCTGTGTGCCTTCAGCCAAGTTTCCCAATTGTTAACATCTGACACATTTTCTGCATCATTCCTTCCCTCTCTCACTCCCCACCAGGGTCACCACACATACTGAGACCACATAATCCACAAACCCCATTCAAATATCACAAATTGCCCCAATAATATATTTCAGAAAAAGTACAAGGATCTTCTTATTCAAGATCCATCTGGGGATCAAGTGTGACTTTTCACTATAGTGTCTTTGCATTTTATTTTTTTTCAGTCTGAAACAGTTCCTCAGTCTTTGTTTGTTCCTGATCTTGACATTTTTGAACAGTACAAGGAAGTTATTTTGTAGAGGTCCCCTCAATTTGATTTTACTCCTGTCTCCCCAATATTAGATTCAGGTTTTGTATTTTTGGCAGGGATGTCACAGAAGTGATGCTGTGTTCTTCTCAGGGCATCTTATCAAGAACACAACATTGATTTGTACCATTCTCAGTGAGGCTAATTTTCATCACTGCATTAGGGTGGTACCTATCAAAATTCTTCTCTATAAAGTTACAGTTTTCCCTTTGTAATTAAACTGTAAATACAGTTTCCCTTTGTAATTCCCTTTGTAATTAAGAAGCACTTTGTAGGGATATCCTTTGAAATTACATTGTTATCTTATTTGTCATTAAACTTTTATCCAACAGTTTTTTATACTCTATTGATGATTAACTAATTACTCTGATATTTGCTAATAATGACTTTGTAACTCCATCATTTATTTGTTGATACTGTAATATAAGAAAGAGCTTTTCCTTTTCATGTATTCATTTATTTGTTCATTCATTTATAGACTCATTAATCCTTATATTAATCTGTAGGTTGTAATCTGTTACAGTCATTATCTATTTTGATGCTCAAATTGTCCCAGCTGTTCTTCATGCTGGCTACTGTGTCTTTTTGACAAGTCCTCATAAATTTTTATCAAATCCTTGCTCAAATCAAGATATTTTGGGTTCATCTTGTACTTTTCCTGCCCCTAACCTCAGGCACACAGGAATGAGTACATGTTGGTGATATTCACCGAGAATAGAGAATGTATTTTTTAAAAAAGATGAATTCAGTTTGTCATTTGTTGAGTCTGAGTTGCCTAGTGAATATTCAGTAAGATATTGAGCGGTAGTTCTAGGGCTCTGAAGACTGAACAAGACCAAAGATAAATCTCAGGCGGCAGTTTGTTGGTGGGAATGGAATTCACAAAAATAAATGATACAACCTATAGAAGTTTGTTCTGTGAAGAAAGAGAAGAGATAGCCAATGACACAGCCTGGAAACAAAAACATCCAAGAGATGCTCATTTGCAAAAGGCCCTTTGAAGGAATGCTTTCAGAATGAGGGTGTGTTTGAAAACAAGAACGTTTGGAAGCCAAGTGATGGGAATGACTGCCTGCCTAAAATTACCTCTGCATAACTCCCCATAATACAGCCTCCCCAAATAAATGACTCAACAAAAAGAGAACAAACATGCACATTTAGCACCAAATGCTGAAAACTAAAACCAATACCCAATAATATCAGAGTATTTTAGGAATCTCCAGTAACTTTAATCCTTAAAAACTTCCAGGCTTTGTCTCATACCACTGAGGCTCTGATAGCCAGAGTGGAGACTAAAATAAAAGTCACAGTCAGCTTAACCACTCACAGGCTACTCTATGACCACTTTTCTCCTGGAGGATTTTTAGATCCATATATGTATCTCCATCTCATCCATTAGGCTGCTCCCTTCCACTCTACACCTGCGTGTTTCATCACAGTGAGACAGGGGGGACTTGTGTCTTTTATGTTCCCTTCTCAAAGTCTAATGTGCATTCAAGTCACTTGGGGATCTTGCTAAAGTGCAGATTCTATTTGTGGGTGGAGTCTGAGATGCTGCATTTCTAACAAGCTCCCAGGTGACACGCTGCAACTGAGGGACAGATTGGAGGACCACACTGTGAGTAGCAAGGGTTTAGAGTGCTCTATGCCTTCTCTCCCATCTCCATCTGTAAGTAAAACACCTCCCTATATACCCTTCCTCAATCTCTATCCCTTTTACTTCCCTATTGCTGCCTCTTTCAACCTCACTATGTTCTCTCCTCCTTTCGTCTGAACCACTATGCATTGTTACTTTTATGCTGGCATTCAATAATGCTATTGTCTTCCTCACTTTATTCTTATCCCAACAAAAATTCTATTTGTTCCTTCAGCTGGGCTCAACTTTGCATTAGGAAAGCAAGCTGATTAAGTCAAACCGTATAAGGATGTTAGTTTCTGAAAGTCAACCTATATCTCTCTGGGGTGTCTGTTCATCTAAACTCTCAAGAAAGAAGTTGAGAGCAGGGAGGTTTTCCTTAAATCACACCAAATGACATCACTGTTACAAGACCAGGCCTGTGGGCTGAAAAAAAGATACAAGCAGAATATGGTCTTCCAAAACCCCAGAACTTTCTCTATAGGAGGGTATTGGGGCACCTGGGTGGCTCAGTTGATTAACTGTCTGATTCTTGATCTCAGCTCAGGTCTTGATCTCAGGGTCAAGAGTTCAAGCCCCACACTGGGCTCCACACAGGGTGTAGAGTCTATCAAAAAAAAAAAAAGAGAGAGAGAGAGAGAAGGTGCTGCCCCCCCCCTTTTTTTTTCAAACTTCCTCTTCTCTAAACACTTTCTGGGGCTTGAGACTTAAAAATCCTAGCCATTCATAAAGAGGCAGTGAGGATTATGGGGATTATAGTTAACAGACTATAATCTGGGACACAGCCCCCCCCCAAGTCTTTACAAATAGTACTTCATTAAATCTTCACGCAGTCTATGTGGTTCTATTTCTTACTACAACTTTACAGTTGAGAAAACAGAGATACAGAAAGGTTTAGTCATTTATCTAAGGTCACACAGCTATTAAATTGTGGAGCTGATTTGAATTCAGGCAGTCTGACTCCAGAGCCTGCAATTTTAAACCACCGTATTATTCTATTTCTGGCAAAGTATAATATGGCATTCTTTTTGGACCTAATGCAAATGACCAACAATTTTCAGCATGGTGAACATGACTATCTTGAGGGCAGAGCTTACATCTGATTTATCTTTGTATTCCCTCCCCCATCACACCCCAGCTTTATGCTTTGGTAGTTGCTCAGTATAAGAAAAAGAGAACAAGAACTCTATAGTTAGTAAGTGGCAAGTACCTTTGAATAGAGAACTGTAGACTTCAGTCACTAACAGAATCATTAAAAGGCACAGAATTTTATTTAAGGGATAAATGGTAAAGACATTCAAATAAGTTCTTCTGTTCAACTCTTCTATTAAAGAAGAGTTCACCAATTTTAAAGCACAAATCCATGGTAAGACTGGAATTCAAACTAAGGAAGTCTGTGATTTGCTCTAATTATTCCTTAAAAGCATATAGCCTATTATACTAAAATATTTGCTCTTGGCCTTATTCTGTCTTATTACCCTAGAAAAAGATAGAAGAAGATATGAAGGAATTGACACTTTCTTTTTATATAGTTCTAAAAATATCCTAGGATAACATAATATAAAAGCCACAAAGAAAGTCCTGTCATCAAATCCTGTCCTAGGCCTGCAGAGCCTGATGCATCTCAAAAACGATGATGCATGGCACTGATATAGCAGTGTTTCTCACACGAATTAAATTTGTCATCATTCTGTCAGCAACCTGAGCACTCTGCGGTAGTGTGATGACATTTCTCTCATTCTGCAAATAGTGTGGAGAAAGAGTCAGAGGTGACCAATCTAACAACACAGTAGGGTTTTGCAATGTGGATTACATTCTAGAATAGATGTCAAATTCTCCATAAGCACAAGCCAACAAGCACACTAATTTCTGACCCTCTAGAACTTAAAGTTTAAAAAATAGTTATTGGACTCACGAAGGAGATTACTATGTGTGATGCAGTTAAACTTGTCTTCTGTTTCCAGAATTATCTCTGTTTCCTAAGGGATCAATTTTCACTACGTCTAACAGCTACTGAACAGTCCTTTTGCTCACTGCTACCCCTATTATATATGGAGTCATACATACAAACCTATAACTAGCTCTGGCCTTCCTATTCTGTTCCATTGTTCTTTTGCCATTCCCACCTTACTTGAATACATAATGTCTTAAATTCTGGTAGGGTAAGTCTTCTCTTTTGTTCTTTCAAAAATGTCTTAGCTAGGGCGCCTGGGTGGCTCAGTGGGTTAAAGCCTCTGCTTTCGTCTCAGGTCATGATCTCAGGGTTCTGGGATCGAGGCCCGCATCGGGCTCTCTGCTCAGCAGGGAGCCTGCTTCCTCCTATCTCTCTGCCTGCCTCTCTGCCTACTTGTGATCTGTCTCTCTGTGTCAAGTAAATAAAAATCTTTAAAAAAAATGTCTTAGCTAGTTATGAATCTTTATTATCCCATATAATTTATCATATATTTTATATATGTTCTATTTACTAATAGAAAAGAAGTAGGAGAGGTGTGCTTACAGGATAGAACAAACACCTCATTCTCTAGGAAAAAAGAAACAAAGAAAAGGATGTAGGAGAATATCTCATAACTTGGAACTGGAAAAATAATTTTTTAGATAAAAAAGGCATTTGACGGCTTTGTGTACATAAAAAATAAGGAATGTTTTTGGTAAAGATTGCCACAAGCAAAGACAATAGATGAACTATCATCTGGAAGAAGATATTTACATCTAAAATTGAGAAAATATTAACATATATTATGTATGCATACTGTATGTGCTGAGTTCCTTAAAAAATCTATTAGAATATTTGTTCAAATCTTATTTTATTTATATGTTAACATGTAAAGAATTTTAACCTCCACAATGTTAAGTCAATTTGCCTTAAAACATGGCACATCAAGTTTTCTTTAGGTTCTCATACAGCTTTTAATATTTGTCTAATTAAAGGGTTTGTGAGGACTTTGTTAGGCAGGTTTCCAGTTAATTTATACTTTTTGCCATTACTGTAATGTTGTCTCATTTTCTGTTTTCTAGGAATGATAACTGTCCACATAGAGGAATGGTACTTATTTTTGTAAGTTGATACCCAGCAATCTTGCTCACTAGCTTAATTGTTCTAGTAATATAATTATTGATTCTTTCCATTCTCTATATGGAAATCATCATATTATCTGCAAGTAATATACAGACTTATAGTAGAATAGTAGAATTCCATCAGGCCAACCTAACCCTAATACCTAAACTTTAAGAAAAGAAAAACAAACAAACACAAACTATAGACTAGACTCCCTTATGAACATAGGTGAAAAAAAGTATAAATCAACATTAGAAAATTGAATCCATCAGTGGATTAAAAAATGAGACATCATGCTATGTAGGGTTTATCTGAAGATATTTCTACACTACCAGTTCAAAGAAAAACATATGACCTGATTGACAGATAACCCATAAGCAGTTGTTAATTGTAAACAACTATTCTTATTTTAAAACAAACAAACCAAAACTTCACTACTTGTAGCAAACTAGGAAAAAGTAAAAGTCCTTTAACAAACCCTACAGGAAATACCTTGCCTCATTTAAATACTAGAAGGAATCCTACAAAACACAGTTAAGGAGGATTCTCATTATCCCTGCTACTAATAAAAACTTTATTGAGAGTTGTACCCATTTCAGTAAGACAAGAAAAACACAGAGATATGAATAGAAGAAAAAAGAGACAAAAAGTGCTATTTTGCAAATTGCCTCCTTGGAATATACAGTAAAATCAACTACATAATTATCCAAAATTATGAGTATTAAGTTGGCACTATATGAGAGAAGTCTACAAATATCGATAGCCTCCTACAGTAACCAACAGTAATAATTAGAACAGACTGAGAAGGAAAAGCATTCCTTGTACAAAGAAAAATTGTTAAATACATTGCAATAAACCTAATGAAGTCTATATAACGAGATGACTCTACTTTATCTAAGGCTATGGAAAAAATCTTACTAAATAGAAAAGCAAATTGTATTCTTGGATGAGAAAACTCAGTATTTTAGAAATACTAGTACGCCTGGGTGGTTCAGT
This sequence comes from Ailurus styani, assembly GCA_002007465.1. Taxonomy (NCBI): domain Eukaryota; kingdom Metazoa; phylum Chordata; class Mammalia; order Carnivora; family Ailuridae; genus Ailurus; species Ailurus styani. The sequence goes on from LNAC01001307.1 coordinate 32,204, forward strand.
GGGTTAAAGCCTCTGCCTTCAGCTCAGGTCATGATCTCAGGGTCCTGGGATTGAGGCCTGCATAGGGCTCCCTGCTTGGCAAGGAGCCTGCTTCCTTCTCTCTCTGCCTGCCTCTCAGCCTACTTGTGATCTCTCTCTCTCTCTCTCTCTCTCTCTCTCTCTCTCTCTCCCTGTCAAATAAACAAATAAAATCTTAAAAAAAAATAAAAATACTAATTCAGGCAGAATTTATCTATAATCTGGATCTATTCCCAATTAAAATATAAAATAAAACTTTAAAGAACTTAACAAGTTGATTTCCAATTTTCTCATTCAGGGAAGAACTCCTCAAGTCTGAGGATAAGGAAACAGAGACAGGGCTGCGAAGGGAAGGGGAGTCAGGCTAACAGCTAGAGAGGGTTCGGTGATCAAGAGAGTTATTGAGAGGCCTGAGCCTATTTAAATGCTGATGGAGAAAAGCCAGTAAAGAGGAAGAACCTGAAATTGAAAAAAAAAAAATGTGACGGGCGCCTGGGTGGCTCAGTGGGTTAAAGCCTCTGCTTTCGGCTCAGGTCATGATCTCAGGGTCCTGGGATGGAGGCCCGCATCGGGCTCTCTGCTCAGCAGGGAGCCTGCTTTCTCCTCTCTCTCTGCCTCTCTGCCTACTTGTGATCTGATCTCTCTCTCTGTGTCAAATAAATAAATAAAATCTTTAAAAAAAAATGTTAACATAAGTTTCCTAAATAGCTGAGGGGTACTCAGGGTGGCATCATGAACATATTAGCTAAAATCCTACCTCCAATCCCTTCCAAATTTCATTGAGAGGACTCAAAGGATAGAATGAAGTGGGGGGAAAAATCAATCAGTGAAGGGGACATGGAAAGTTGAATTTTACCTGTCAGTTACATTGAAAATATATTTAAAGATATAACAGATATAAGATAGGAAAAAAGAATACCAAACTATACTCTCCTGCAAGAGACTGAAAAGCCTGTCTGGGAATAACTGGAAAGTAATGCCAAGTCAACTCCTAATTAATCAGAGCTAGTCCCCCAGTCGCCTTCTCTGCACCTTCATTTGGTGCTGAAAGGAGGGCAAACGTGAGCTCTTACAGGAAAGGAGGCCGACTTCATTCCTACTGGCACCTAAGGGAAAATGACATTGTCCAAAGAAAAAAATCCAGCCCCGAAGCATAGATTACCAGCTAATGAAGGTGAGGGCCCTGCTGTGTTGATCTCTATAACATGCAATCGTGCCAATTATAAAAGAAAAAAAGTATAGACTTAAGGCTATGTGAACCAACCTGATCTGCTCTGGAGAGATTAAGAAAACAACTTAAGAACTAAACTTTTGGACAAGGTATATAGAACAAAAATAAATCCTGAATACATCAAAGATCTGCCCAAATAGTAAAAAAATTATCAGCCCAAAATTTAAGTGAAGAAACTTTTGCTAGGAGAGTATTTGCCAAGTCCTTGGAACTTTAACAGTAGTTTCCAAGGATTGCTTTGACCAGGGAGACAAAAAGCCAAATCCATTGAGGTGAGGATTCTGGAAAGACAGCCTCACTCCCAAGAGCTGTACCATCAAGATAAGGGCAAGACAGACATCAAACTGATTCCCTTACCCCACATACCCAGGGGATTTTTTCGTACTGAGCTGAGCACCCATCACATTGACTGGTAAATGAATGTGTGTTGACATTACAAGCTGAAAAGAAGTAAGACAACAGGTATTCATAAACATGACTAGATGAACTATATGTTGAGGCCACAACACTGGAAAAGCAGCTTAATAATATTTAGTAAATATTCTAGACCCAGAGACACAAGGATGTTGATAACCAAAAAATGGGCAAGTAAATTATAGTATACTCACACCATGTAATGAAAATCAACACAGCAATAAACATTAACAAACTAGTACTTCATTCAAGAACATGGATAAATCTCAAAAATAAAATATTGAGCAAAAGAGGAAAGTCACAAAAGAAAAAATACAGTATAGTTCACTTTATAATTTTTCTCTAAACTATACATGGAAATTTCCTTTCTCTTCTGCACATATAATATATTTTTCAATTAACATTAAAAAGGAAATCAGGACCAAAATAAACAAAACAAAGAGAAGGAGGATGATAACAGAGGATCAGGAAGAAAAGGAGGAAAACCAAAGGCACAGAGCTCTCTAACTTGGATTGTCACAACAAACATGGAAACCCATCTTTTGAGCATGAAGACAATGCTTCTAGCTTTGGCCATGTCTAGCTCTACAGTTTTAATTTTCCTTACAGGTCTTTGCATCTTTACAATGGCAACTTGAGAAAATCTAGAATGTCTCCTTATATGTGCTGGTGCTTCAAGTATCTAAAAGGGACCAACAGGGTCTCTGACTTAGGCCACCTTGCTTCCCCTCTGCTAAAAGACAGACACCCCTCAGCAGATAAAATGAAAAATAAAAATAATTTGATTATGGAAACAGTCAGTAGTGAAAAAGAGGGGCCAAGTAGACAAATCTGAGCATATCCCACCCCCTGGCCGCCCCAAGTAAACTGACTTCTTGCCCTAAAAAGAAAAATCATTAGAAAATCTACGATTCACCCACTTAACAAGATTTCAGAGGACATTATGATTTATGAAACTAGAATACAAAATTATAAGAAAAGCACAATATGAGATTAGGAGATACTTTTCAGGGTTTGAAAAAGCATGGTGGGTAAGTTTTTTAAATGGAGATTTGCCATGAGAAAAAAACTGAGATAACAAAGTAAATACATGCTCAAGAAAAACTCTTAAACCTCAAAACAAATGACTCTATATGGACAGAACTGACAGGAGAAAACATTAGAGGCACGGAAGACAAATCAAGCACATGAAATATGCATATAAGAAGCATTCTTAAAAGAGAAATAGAAACATGGTCTATTTCTCGTTTGCTAAGAGCTTTGTTATCAAAATGGATATTGAATTTTCATTAATGCTTCATTGGGATCTATGGGTATGATTGTGTGATCTTTTTTCTTCTGGTCTACTGATATAAAAGACTATATTAATAGATTGTAAAAACCACATTACTATTTGCTCATGGCATATTATTCTTTAAATATGTTGTGTGGTTCAAAATCAATGAAGTAAAAGAAAAACATGCCTTGAACTAAAGAACTGACTGAATTTTTAGGCTGAAATGTTTCACTCCACTCACAGCAAATGTAATGGAGGGGGTATAACCTCATAAAACCTGTAATTCTAAGGATGAAAAAACAAATTCAACTCAGCATTCAAACCAAAAGCAAAAATGAATTGCAATGGAAAAATAGAGTCCTGTTCGCCTTAGATGTCTGCTCTATAATAATAAATGGCAGAAAACAGTTAAGCATTAACTACAGAACCTTGAAAACAATAGACACACCAACATTTTCTATCTGGTCTTGCAAGCATCCATTCGAGAATCCACTGAAAAACATTCCAAATCATAGAAGAATTTAAAATCTAACAACCACATTTCTGTCCTCAAAAGCTATTCCAAATATTACTTCTGCTGATTATAACTTTAAAATTTTTTTAACTTAATAAAAGGGAAGATGGTATAAAATATTGGCAGTTAAGTATTAAAAATAAAGCGTACACTACATAATTTAAAAATAACCTAATGGAATTAAATACTTGTTATTAATTTTTCTTTTAAAATTGAAATATAATTAACATACAATGTTTTAGTTTCAGGTCACTAATTATTTTTGCCAGAGAAGCTCCATGAAATAATAAATATCTAAAATCCTAATGATTCTAAACTATGAAGGGCGAAGGAAGGAAATTAGGGTGTACAAACATTCTAATCTTCTCTTTTGAAAAATTAAGGGGGGGTGAAAAATACTATTTCATTCTTGATATTGAAAGCATAGTTCCTTCCTCATTTATAAGCAGTTAAAAGTAAATAATCATGTTATCATCACATCACTATATTTCATCTCCTCATTTAATTCCTTTTGCCTTTTTTTCATATGCTGACACCATAGAGCAATACTGAATAATTATGATGGCAATATGTCTGTCTTATTTCTTACTTCAAATTATATTTTTGGTTTCCTGAGAGTCTGTATCAAAAATGGATATTGAATTTTTTATTAATGCTTCATTGGAAACTACGGAGACAGTTGTGACTTTTTTCTTTTGGTCTACTGTATAAAATATTATACCAGATTTTATAAAACTACATTCCTATTAACTCATGAGATGTTATTCTTTTAATGTTATGTGACTCATTACTACTATATTATTGAGAATACAATTTTATATATTATAGGTGAAAGGTGCCTTTAATCTTCATATTTTTATATTTTAGTCAGGTTTTTGTAGCAAGTTTATACTGGCTTGTAAAATGAACTTAGACACTATCTTTTACAAAGTTCTTCAGTTATTTATTTATTTATTTTTAAGGATTTTATTTATTTATTGGAAAGAGAGAGAGAGAACACGAGCAGGAGGAGCAGAGGGAGAGGGAGAAGCAGATTCCCCGCTAAGCCAGGAGCCCGATGTGGGGCTCAATCCCAGGACGCTGGCATCATGACCTGAGCCAAAGGCAGACACTCAACCATCTGAGCTACCCAGACACTCCTTCAGTAATTTACAAAACACGGGAATTCTTTCTTTAAAATCTGAACAAAACACGGGTGGTTTTAGAGAATTCTTTCACATTTTAGATTACTTCCATGATCATTATCCTACTTATATATTCTATGTATTCTTGGGTCTATTTCTACAATTCATATTTTCCTGTGAAATGCCCATTTTTACTGAGAGCAGGGTGGGAACCCAGGCTGAGCCAGGCCTAAGTAAGAAGCCCGTAGTTGAGGATCTAGGGGCAGGAGTGCAAAGGGGAACAAGGCCTCCACAACACACAGACCCAAGGACCAGAGCCATGCAGCACAGAGACAGGACTCCAGACATCTACAGAGGATCCATTTGGGGCTTCAGCCACATGCTGATCGGTGCGTGTATCTGAGGAAACAGTCCGAGGCTGAGAAAGCACCATCCAAAAGGATTAGGAAGAAACAGGGCCTTGCCCACACACCAGGCCAGGAACCATGGTTTTTGCCGCAAGAGTAGATTAGGCCCAGCCTGAGCGCTACTCCACAGCTACCCCTAATTATGTAGTTGTCCAGTCAGCCAGCATTTACACCCTTAAGGAGCTGAGGCCTGGGTAATTTCATCCCTCCTGGGCACCATTTGAAGCCTGTGAACACGGGGGTTTAGGAACATGTATAAAATCAGGTGGGGGATTCAACAAAGTACATCTTTCCCCCAAGGTTCATAAAGCTAGCTTTGTTGCTAATCCTTCCCAGAAAAACCTAAGCTCAGAGGAGTTAATCCAAATATATTAGTTACATGTGGAGTTTTTACTCCACTGGAAATAATGAAAATAAATGAAGCAGTGTTATTATTGAGGCCATAAAATCCATTTGGCAAGAGCTAATCTTCTTAGTTTGCTATTTTAGTATATCAAAATGTTCATAGTATTTACGACTCCCTTATATCAGAGTAATGATGCATCCTCAAAGCTTCTAGAGAGCAATTTTTCAATTCACTTTGTTATACTTTTGGAGTTCTAGTGTCAAAAATATTTCACCGACATAAAGGGGGAAACACACAACAGCTTTATCCAGACCCTGCCTTACTTTGGCCTTTTATTTAACTTCATTTCTGGTCTTCAATTTTCCTTCTGCTCTAAAGCAAAAGTCTGTTTTCTGCTCCTGAGGTGAAATGCTTTCATTTGTACTCTTATTATAGGAGTTGGGTTACAACTGCTAGTTTGGGCTTTTCTCCCCTCCTGGACCAAGAGGTTAAGTATTCGAAGGAAGAGATCGTCACTGGTGTCACTGTCTACACATCCATCTTTCAGAATTGTGCTCGGTCAGTCCTAAGTGTTGAATTAATCTTCACTAAATGAATGACTAGAAGGCTGAGGACAACTGCAAGCATGAAGAGGCTCCTTTTCACATGTCCGTGCCCCTTGTTTCCTCACCCGCAGGCTGGACATTTTCTTGGAAACCACTGAGCATCTGAAAAGCGGAACTACCTGTCCAGCCTATCTAAATGCCCAGACTGATGACAACCCCAGGAACAGTTCCCCCATAATTAAATAAACAATTGGTTCACTTTTCCAGGTCTCTAATTTTGGTAGAAACACCCATCATAATATCAACTTTATAAGGGTTAGAATCTCACCCAAAACCAGAATGGGGTCTGCAGGAAAATGCTTGTAATAATTAAATCTCCAGACTGAAGGGAAGGCTAAACCCATACACTGCTACATGTGGACTCAATAATGAAATAAAGCACAAAGGAAAGTAAGACTGTTGTAGTGATTGAGTTCTCTGGCACAAATTCAAGTCTGGAGACTGAATCCTATTATGTATTTTGATGTTATTAGAGAAATAAAAGGAGATGGCATCATAATATAATGGCAAAAGGAGGACATCTCTGAGTTTAAATTCTCAAACCAGATAAGAGTCAATGCTGCCTGTGAAGGACTCAGGTGAGGACACGATTGAACTTAGACATGATAGGGAATCAAATACCGACAAAGGGTGATTTCAATTGACATCCAGACAACTACCACCAAAAAGTGGTCAATTTGAAGGTAGTGTGTGCCCCAAGATTCTGACAAAGCTGAGCTTCTCTGGATGTGATACCAAAAATCACTACAGGATCTTTAAAAAACATACCTTATCAATTATGACTCAAGGTTCACTGTGAGATTTTTTAGCTCAAAACAGCTGTCACGATGGAGGGATAAGATGCTAACTGTAAAGATTAATGATCAAAATAATTAAGAACAGGCAGTAGCCAGGAGAATGCCACTGCAGCCACCCACAGTGTCCTCCTACTCTATCCTTATTAGCTTGTCCTTGGAGGAAGTGTGAAGTGTGAGTTATAAAAAGATACTAACAAATTGGGTGAAATTAGGGATCAATGGAGCTTTTTCTCTGCTAAGTAATCTATATGCTAATTTTTAATATATTTTTTTCTCATTAAATATATTCTGTAATTTTGAAATATGAATGCTTTTTTGGTAGGAAAAGAACATTCCCCCCTTAGTAACTTTTTCTAGAACTTCAAGCTGAGAAATGAATCACTTGGATTAACATCATAGAAACCTAGCACCATCTCTAGGTCTCGCTTTCCTCATCTGTAAAATGGGTATGAAAAGGTCTCTACTGGGACACCTGAGTGGCTCAGTCGGTTAAGTGTCTGCCTTCGCCACAGGTCATGATCCCACGGTCCTGGGATTGAGCCCCACATCGGGTTCCCTGTTTAGTGGGAAGCCTGCTTCTCCCTCTTCCTTTCTCTTTGCTCCTTCCTCTGCTTGTGCACACTCTTTCTCTCTCTTTATGACAAATAAATAAAATCCTAAAAAAAAAAAAAAGGTATTCTACTTCCTAGGATCACTGTGAAGAGTAAATGAGGTAAGTTATCTCAGTGCCTGTTCAGAGGAATCATTCAAAAATATTAGTTGTTTCTGTTATTATCATTAGAGCCAGGAAGAAAACTTAGAGATCATATAGGTCAAAATTATCTTAACCTTTCTCCATCCCCTATTTTTGAATTTGAAGGACATTAGGTTAAATGGACTAGATGACTGCATAATTTCCATTAATATTCTGATAGTTATCCTAAGCAAATAAACCTCTTTTCTTTAATTATATAGTTTCTTTACAGCAATAAGTTCCAATATGAATTTAGACTTTAAATTTATTAAAAATGAAATAGAATTGTAATCTATACATTACTTAAAGCCCCACAAAACCCCTTTCCTTATTCAAGTTTTTAGTATCTTCTTAAAACTCATATTTCATGTGTTCTCCATGTGGATAAACATACGTGGTGGGGGGCTACTCCCTTGATGTGGTTATGTTACATGGCACAGAGGAAGGGACATCACCACTGTGGTGATGGAGACACTATATAGTCATATAGCATCATATATATTAGTTATATAAGTCATATACATAGTTATATAAGTCATTATATTCGTCATATAAGACTAACCATCTGTTCTGTTGTTATATACAAGAGTCTACATTAGCAGATCGGAGAGACTCTCCCTTGCAGGCTTTGAAGAAGTAAGCAAGCTACTGTGTTCTGAAAGGGCCTGCGAGAGGGTCACATGGCAAGGACTTGGGAGGGGGGTAGCCTTTAGGAGATAAGAGCAGCACCTGACCAAAGCCAGCAAGAAACAGGGACCTCATGGGTCCTCTAACCACATGAAGATGAATTCTGTGAGCAGAATAAATATATATGATAAATTCATAAATTTTGAGGCTTATCTATATGGAAACTAAATTTTTAATTTTTATGCCATCATATGTATCAGTATGTAACTTTTGATACTTCTGTTTGGGCTTTGAAAAATCTTCCCAAACTCAAGATTACATAAAATATACCTATATCTTCTAAGCTTTTTGTAGCCTCTGGTTTTTATACTTAGAAAGTTAATTTACCATTTTACAAGATGAAAAGAGTTCTGTGGCTGGACGGTGGTGATGCCAGCACAAGAGTGTGACTGGACTTCATGCTACTGAGTTATACACTTAAAAATGGTTAAGATAGTAACTTGCAGGTGTATTTAACCACAATTGAAATGATTCTAAACCCCTAGAGAAAGATATCTGATGTTCAGTTACCAGAAGCGGGGGACGAGAGGAGGGGGAAAATGGAAGGAAAGTAGTCCAAAGATATAAATTTCCAGTTACAAGCAAGCCCTAGGGACGTGACTACCTCTCATGAGCACAGCTAACACCGCTGTATGACTAGACAGGAGAGCTGCTGGGAGAGGGCATCCTGAGAGTTCTCGAAACAAGGGGGAAAATTTCTTTCTCTTTTTTGGCTTTCTTTTATCGTATCTATAGGATATGATGGATGCTAACTAAACTTATTTTGGTGAACAGTCCACAACATGTAAGTCAAACCATTATGTTGTACATCTTGAACTTATATAGTGATACATATCAAGTATATCTCAAGAAAACTGGAAATAAATTTTTTAGAAAAAAACCTTACCTAAAATACAAGTTAATCCACCTGGAATTTATTTTGGAGTTTAAAATTGTATTTTTGGGCACCTGGGTGGCTCAGTGGGTTAAAGCCTCTGCCTTTGGCTCAGGTCATGATCTCAGGGTCCTGGGATCAAGGGCCGCATGGGGCTCCCTGTTCATCAGGGAGCCTGCTCCCTCCTCTCTCTCTGCCTGCCTCTCTGCCTACTTGTAATCTCTCTCTCTGTCAGATAAATAAATTAAATCTTTAAAATAAATAAATAAATAAATAAATAAATAAATAAATAAATAAATAAATAAAATTGTGGTTTTTTTCCCCCAAACTACTTAGCCAATTAAATCAGCATGACTTAGTGCATTATTTGTCTATCCCTACCAGTTTGAATACTTGGATACATTTGTATATATTTTTGGTCTTTCCAACTGTACCCAATGCTCAGTATCTGAGTCAGTGAAGATTTCCAGTTGTACCTATGTCATTTTCATTATACCCAGAAGGAAGGTATGGGCACCACTCAGCCACACAGCTGCTGACCCTGGAGTTCAAGTTCTAGGTGGCAAGTACATACAGGAAACCATGAAGCCACAATCCTTAAGCTTTTGATGCCATCTAGTGGACTGTTTTCATGGGTCAACCTCTGTCCAGAGTCTATAAACACTTTCCACCACCTAGTTTCTTAATCCACTAGGGCAATTTTAATATAAAAAATGTAAGCCTTGTCACGTACAGGCTAGCTCTCTGTCTCTAACCTTTCTCTATGGTCCATCTTTCAGATTCCAGGGACATAACAATCAAGTGCAGCTCAGATCACTATTCCTGTCTTCAGAAGTTATAATGTTTTCCAATTGGCAATGAAATAAAGTAGATGTAAATTACCGGAGAAGGAAATAAAATAAACAAAAATGAGAACAATCCTAAAATTAAGTGCAAATAGAAAAAAATTGACCCAGCTATTTCTAAAATGTACAATACGCACACACTGAGGAGGAGCAGCGAAAACCTTGAAATTCACATCCTCTGGAAAGCCTTCCTCTACTCAGAATTCCTTTCCTCCCTTAGCACATTGCCCACACCTATCTCACAGCACTTAATCTCTCTCTACTTTGTACTGAAGGTAATTTGATGCAGAACAATCTGCCAACCACACTAGGCTGAGTGCCTTAAGGATAAAGACAGGATCTGGTTCACATCAGATTCAAACAGCCCTGACACTTTTAAGAAGAGTGACTTTCTGGGGTCCCTGGGGGGCTGTGTCAGTTAAGCATCCACCTTCGGCTCAGGTCATGATCCCCGGGTCTTGGGATCTAGACCTGAGTCTGGCTCCCTGCTCAGCAGAGTCTGCCTCTCCCTCTGACCCTCCCCCCTGCTCTTGCTCTGGCTCTCTCACATGGTCTCAAATGAATAAATAAAAAAATTTTATTTAAAATAAATTTAGGGGTGCCTGGATGGCTCAGTTAGTAGAACGTCGGTCTTCCACTCAGGTCGGTTCAGGTCCTGATCCTCCTGGGCTTGAGCCCTGTGTTGGGCTCCATGCTCAGTGGGGAGTCTGCTTCTCCCTCTCCCTCTGCGCCCCACCCCCACCCCCGGCTCATGCTTTCTAATAAATAAGAGGAGGAGGAGGAGGAGGGGAAGACTTTCTCCAGGAAGATGATTCAGACTTTAAAGGGAAGTCACTACAAATGCAGTTCACCAGGGCATTAATCCCTGTTTTCCAGTTTCCACATTTTCCCTGTTAATTTTTTCTTAGTAGTTTGACCTCAGACTGATCTCATACTTTCTGCCTCTGTTGATTCACATTTTGGCATTCTTTTATGTGCTATCCTGGTAATCAACCTCAAGGTATGCCTTCTTAAATTAATAAGTTAGGGATTTATCTGTGTTCCTTCTCCCTTGCCCATAGCTTAAACTTCCAGAAAAAACTATCTCAAAGTCAAAAAAGAATAGCAATAAGAAAACCACAGTATCATTTAAGGAAAACTTCCTATGTGCTACATGCCTTAACATATTGTCTCATTTAATTTTCCCAGCAATGTAGCTCTTACTCATCCTTCATATCTGTATTCAATCATCACTTCCTTAAGGATGCATTCTCAAACATCCTATACTACATGAAACCTTTATTATTATAGTATCTCATAACACTAGGCAGCTCTCTCATAATGTTTATCACAGTTAAAATTTTGCATTTTTTAACCAAAGTCTATCTCTTTTGAACATTAATCCCTTTGAGGATTAATGATGTCTACTTTTGTTCACACAGTGTCTCCACTGCTTAGCCAAGAGATAAGGATTACCTTGCCCAAAACTAATCCCCAGCAGATTGGCCTCCCAGAAAGAGACTAACCTTATGCACAGTTATCAGTGGAAACTGGGAAGACCTAGTTTTCAAGACAGTCAATCATGGTCCGGTATGGTGTTAGGAAAGGGCTAATCCGGGCGCCTGGGTGGCTCAGTGGGTTAAAGCCACTGCCTTCGGCTCAGGTCATGATCCCAGGGTCCTGGGATCGAGGCCCACATCGGGCTCTCTGCTCAGCGGGGAGCCTGCTTCCTCCTCTCTCCTCTCTCTCTGCCTGCCTCTCTGCCTACTTGTGATCTCTCTCTCTGTGTCAAATGAATAAATAAAATCTTTAAAAAAAAAAAAAAAAAAAAAGGAAAGGGCTAATCCTTTCACAATCATGAATGCTGATGTAGCAAATCCTACTGCTAGTTGGCTATGTCATATGGTTTCAATTACAAGACTTTGGTCCCATTCCCCCAACATCGCAGAACAAGTGTCATACAGAGAAATACCTTCACAGTCATTATATTACAGTACCATTTATATTCCACTGTCCCTGCCTTCTCCAGTTCTTGACATCTGGGCTGGTCAAAAACCCTCATCAGGAGTCTCAGTGTCCCATTTTTAAATCAGTCTGAAGTAGGCGGATAGGTTTTATTATCAAGACCTTGACTCCTGGCGCCTGGGTGGCTCAGTGGGTTAAAGCCTCTGCCTTGGGCTCAGGTCATGATCTCAGGATACTGGGATGGAGGTCTGCATTGGGCTCCGTGCTCAGCGGGAGCCTGCTTCCTCTCTCTCTGCCTGCTTCTCCACCTACCTGTGATCTCTCTCTCTCTGTGTCAAAAAAAAAAAAAAAAACCTTGACCCCTTCAAACCCTATCCACAAGCAATGAGTGAGGGCAGTGTTAGAGCTAAAGTTCTGTCATGACATATTGCCACTGTACCTTACTCCTAGATTATTCCAGTTGGCATTTACTCTGTTATGCAACCCAAAAGCCCAAGAGCCCAAATGTAGAAGTTCCTTTCCCAAAGCTGATGTCTAATTGGAGGAACTGATATTGTTAAAATGTCCATACTACCCAAAGCAATCTACAGATTCAATGCAGTCCCTATTAAAATATCAACTGCAGGGGCACCTGGCTGGCTCAGTTGTTAAGCATCTGCCTTCAGCTCAAGTCATGATCCCAGGGTCCTGGGATCGAATCCCACATTGGGCTCTCTGCTCTGCAGGAAGCCTGCCTTTCCCTCTTCCACTCCCCTGCTTGTGTTCCCTCTCTCCAATAAATAAATAAAATATCTGTCAAATAAATAAATAAAATCTTTAAGAAAAAAAATTAAAGTATCAACTGCATTTTTCAGAAAACTAGAACAAACAATACTAAAATTTGTAGGGAACCAGAGAAGCCCCTGAATAGCCAAAGTGATCCTAAGAAAGAACAAAATGGTAGGTAGCACAATCCCAGATTTCTAGATATACTGCAAAGCTGTAGTAATCTAAACAGTATGGAACTGGCACAAGAACAGACACATAGATCAATGGAACAAAATAGAGACTCCAAAATTCAACCCACAGTTTATGGTCAATTAATTTTTATACAATAGGGAAAAGACAGTCTCGTAATAAATGGTTCTGGGAAAACTGGACAGCTACATGTAAAAGAATGAAAACTGGACTATTTTCTAACATCAAACACAAAAATAAACTCAAGACAGATTAAAGATCTAAATGTGATGGTGGCACCTGAGTGGCTCAGTGGGTTAAAGCCTCTGCCTTCAGCTCAGGTCATGATCTCTGGGTCCTGGGATCAAGCCCAGCATACTGCTCCCTGCTCAGCAGGGAGCCTGCTTCTTCCTCTGCCTGCCTCTCTGCCTACTTGTAATCTCTCTCTCTCTGTCAAATAAATAAATAATCTTCAAAAAAAATCTAAATGCGAGATCTGAAACCATAAAAATCATGAAAGAGAGCACAGGCAGTAATTTCTCTATCAGCCATCACCTCATTTTTCTAGATATGTCTCCTCAGGCAAGGGAAATAAACCAAAAATAAACTATCAGAACTACATTAAAATAAGAAGATTTTGCACAGCAAAGGAAACCATTAACAAAACTAAAAGACAACGTACTGAATGGTTGAAGATATTTGCAAATGTCATATCCAATAAGGACTTAATATCCAAAATATATGAAGAACTTCCATGACTTGACACCAAAAAAACAATTTGATTAAAATATAGGCACAGGACTTGAACAGACATTTTTCCAAAGAAGACATCCAGATAGCCAACAGACACATGAGAAGATGCTCAATATCACTAATCCTCAGGGAAATGCAAATCAAAACCACAATGAGATATCACCTTCTACCAGTTAGAATGGCTAAAATCAAAACAACAAGAAACAAGTGTTGGTGAGGATGTGAGAAAAAAGGAACCCTTATGCACTGCTGGTGGGAATGTAAATTGGTATAGCCACTGTGGAATACAATATTAAGATTTCTGAAAAGAGGGCGCCTGGGTGGCTTAGTCAGCTAAGCGGCTGCCTTCACCTAAAGGCATGATCCTGGGGTCCTGGAATCAAGTCCCTCATCGGCTCCCCGCTCTCCCTTTGCTCCTCCCCCTGCTTGTGCACTCTCTCTCAACTAAAATCTTTTTTTTTAAAGATTTTATTTATTTATTTGACAGAGAGAGATCACAAGTAGGCAGAGAGGCAGACAGAGAGAGAGGAGGAAGCAGGCTCCCTGCTGAGCAGAGAGCCCGATGTGGGCCTCGATCCCAGGACCCTGAGATCATGACCTGAGCCTAAGGCAGAGGCTTTAACCCACGGAGCCACTCAGGCACCCTCAACTAAAATCTTTAAAAAATTTTTTCTGAAAATATTAATACCATGTGATCCAAAAATTCCACTATTCATTATTTACCCAAAGAAAATGAAAATATTAATTCAAAAAGATATACACACCCCTATGTTTATAGCAAAGATATGGAAACAATCTAAGTGTTCATCAACAGGCGAATGGATAAGGAATACATACACATACACACACATGAGCACACAGGAACACTACACAGCCATAAAAAAAAGGCTGTGCCACTTAAAACAACGTGGATAGACCTAGAGGATATTATGTTTATTGAGATAAGTCAGCCTAAGAAAGACAAATACCATACTATCTCACTTGTAAGTGGAATCTAAAAAACCAAAAAACCAACAAAAAACCCCAAATGAATAAACAAATAAAATCGGACCTATAAATATAGAAAACGGATGGTTTCTAGGGGGGGGGTTGTTGGGCAAAGTAAGTGAAGGGGAGGGGGAGATACAGGCTTCCAGTTATGGAATGAGTAAGTCACAGGAATAAAAGTCACAGCATAAGGAATACAGTCAATGATGTCGTAAGAGCATTGTATGGTGATAGATGGTAGCTACACTTGCAGTGAGCACAACATAATGCATAAATCTGTCAAATCATTAAGTTGTACATCTAAAACTAATGTAACATTGTGTGTCAACTACACTCAAAAAAAAGGGGGGGTGCAAAAAAGTAAAAGAAAACTAGAGTCCCAAGTTGGGGTGGAGGATGTGAGGAACCTGATGTCTAATCTTGTTAGATCCCTATGAGTTCCCCTAGTATGCATCTGGGCAACCACCAATTGCTAATGCTCTATGATTCTTCCTTAATGAACATGAATTTGTCAGCCAAGTATGTGTGCCACTGTGGTGTCTGCCTTGTTCCCATATTAACACAGTGCTTGACATACAGTGGATTCTACATAAGTATCTGTTCATCACTGGGTTTAATGAGTAAACAGATACATGGACAAACAACCTCATGAGGTGAGTGCTCTTGTCTCTGTTTCATAAGTAAGGGAAGCAGAGCAGAGAGAGGAAGTAGCCTGACAAAGATCACATGGCTAGTAAGCGGTGGATACAGGATTTGAATTCAGGTCTACCAGATTTTGCACTACTTATCTGAGATCACTACACTCTACTGCCAACTCAGGGACTTCCCGAAGTACACTGGGCCCTGGGTCAATTGTAAGTAACAATAGTCATGCCCTTTAAAATCCAGGCACTGAAAAAAAAAAATCCAGGCACTGTATAAGCTGTTTTATTTATGAGGTAAAGTGAAGTCTAAGCCAATTATACCAGAGTGTAAGAATTCTAAACCCTACTAGATTTGAAGGAAAAAAAGGTCATGATAACATCTACCCCTTCAGACTGGTTAGGAATGGGACACAGTCTGCCAGTAGAAGTTTTTGGTCACTCTAGCTGCCAAGAAGTATGGAAGACAGAGGCAGAGTGGGGACTGCAAAGAGTCAAAGATGTTTCTAAGATTTCAAGCTGGGTGAGTACACCTGGAATATAAATACAATAAAACTCTCAAGGTGAACTTCCTGAAGATTTTTTGTGCATAAGCGATTTAACTCTTCAATGGAATGATAAATTGCAAAGGAAAATCTCTGCTATAGCTCTGTGCAGAGCACTGTGGCACTACTCTGTAATCAGCCCCACCACCCGCAAGTCCACTCACTGTGCTGCTTGCTTGACATGCATGATCTTATTTTAAACTTTTAAAATAATTCTATCATCGCCGTTTGCACACGAAAAAAACTGAAGGTCAAAATTTTTAAGAAAATTGCCCACAGGCACCTGGGTGGCTCAGTCGGTTAAGCATCTGACTTCGTCTCACTTTGGCTCAGGTCATGATCTTGGGATCCTGGGACTGAGCCCCATGTGGGGAATCCCCGCTCAGCAGGGAGTCTGCTTGTTCCTCCCCATCTCCTGCTCCCCCTCATTTGTGCTCTCTCTCAGATAAATAAAATCTTAAAAAAAAAAAAGAAAATTGTCCAAGTCACCTAAAACAGAACAAAGACTCATACATATGGCCAAGATTACCTTTTTTACTATAACAAGCAGCCTCCAAACACAAGGAAGCTTCACTATTTTTTCCTAGTGCTCTCCCTAAGAATTTCATAATACATCCTCAGATTTTTTTTATTCTCCCTGAGCATTTTAGTAAATATGATAGTGGAATGCATTCCAGTCATCACTGCTTTGTAGTTGCTATAGTTTATTTTTTATACTTGATACCCATATTAAATGTCACCTTCAAAATATTTATACTCAGAATAATTTTTAAAGAGTTTTTAGATGTGCCATACTGTAAGAGAAATTAGCTTCAGAAACATCACCACAAACAGAATATCTGAACTCTGAAAAGAATTCCCACTACCACTGGATTCTACATGTTCATAGCAAAAGCAACACAATCTGATTCTGTTTGGTGAGTTCTTAAATATGCTTGAGTCAAGAACAGAGTAACTGTCCCCAAAAAAGAAATTTCTGTGCAAGAAGAGAAGGGAAATCACATCACTTTTTTAAGGTAGAGGCTAAAAGGGCAGCAGCACGAACCCCAATAATCTAAAGGCTGAGAAATGTTAGGGGTCCCAAGTGGAAGGAATGTAAGCAGAAAATTCTTCCCCATCTTACCTGGCCTGAGGCAAGGGAAAAAGGGAAGCCACTGCCCTCTAGTAAAGCAGTCTACCTCCAGCACTCTAGGAGAGCCCCAGGACCCACAACAGGATTCAGGTTGCAATCAAAGATGGAAGATGTTCAAGCCTCACCTGGTGGGAGAACACTCAGTAATGCTGTCACGCACCACATGGATACTTTCGATGCTCCTGGAACCCTGCTTTGGACAGAAGGAATGTGGAGACAGGGTCTCAGGAGTAGACTGAGCCAAGTTCAAGATAGAGAACGCAAAGGTTTTGGTTATGAGATGCATATTCTTTAAATTATACCCAGTGGGTAAGTCCTGTGAAATACCTGGTATGCTTTTTCTCTCATCATTATGAAAGCAATTATAAACAAGAGTTCTCAATTGCTCTATCTCTTACATATTTTCCTACAAAAATAGCTTTATACATTAATTTCTAGTAAAGAAGCATCGAGACTGCTCTATTGTATATGTACATAAGAAATCCATAGTTTTTGTATGCTATGACCTCTTGAACACATTTATACTCTGAAGGAGACTTTATTTCCAAGTGTTTACACTTCACTTTTTAAAAAGATATTAATAATTCAATATTCAGGAGATTACTCCTTGGAAATTGGCATTTTGTTAATTGGAAAAATGTTCTCATCTCCATTATACTTCAGAAAGAACGTCAAAGAGAAAAACTAGTCTCTAAGATTTGGTTCTCAGATATGCAAGTTCCACCCTTGAGGTTATGGTGAGCTAGCTGTGAGCACAGTCTAGGACAGGAGGTTCTATAAACTGAGTCAAATAGAATAAGGAAGGCATCACCCATAAACAAAGCCAAGAGAGACAAGTCATTGGCAAGAGTGTTATATCTGAGAGACAGTTTCATTATGATAGTTAACATTTTTGAGTAGCTATTATATGCTAGTGCAGTGTTAAGCTATTTTTCATATTAAAGTTTATAGGATGAAATGTATCAAAATTATAGAATACCAAAGAGATGCTAATATACACAGAAATTTAAGATGTTAACATTGTCGTTTTGGCTTAAAACCCATCTGTTAAAGGAACAAAACACCGCAGGTTCAGCTAAAGTCCATTCCTCATCCACCTTCCTTATCTCACACTAAACTTCCCAATTTCTTGTGTATCTCCAATCACATATTTTTAATACACCTGTATTTATCAATTTGCCTTTTTCATCCAACAAATATTGTGATATTTACCCATGTTGTTACATATGGATCTGGTTGATTCACATTGGCTTCTACATTGAACTTCATTATAAGAATAAACCTCACCATTGATCCACTCCAGGCAGACTGGTTTTAACTTTTTTTAACATTCAAGGAGTGCAGTAAGGCCCAATCTCCAACAAATCTCCTATGTACATGTGCAAGTTTCTCTAGGTCCTCTCCTTGAAGTGGAATTTCTGGGTCATAAGGTATGCACCTTCCAACTTTACTAGGCATTGCCAAAATTATCTCCAGTGATGTCAATTTATACCTCTATCAGAAAGGTATCAGTCCTTTTGCCCCCCATTTTGTTTTCTCGGTGTTTTTTTCTTACTGTTTCCTAAGCATTCTTTTGGAAGTTATTTCAATGCAAATAAATTCTTCCAATCTGTTTTGATATTTCACTGTTAAGTATCCTATCATTAAAAAAATATCTTAAAGTGGAAAACTCTACCAACATTTTCCTTCTAGGATTGTGTTTTATGTCTTAAAAAGTTCTCTACCCCAGTGTGATACATTTCTTCTTTATTTTCTTCTAAGTATTTAAAAAATTTCCTCTTCAGATTTTTATCTTCAAACCATCTAGAATGTATCTTTGTGTATGCTGGGTTAGGGAATCTCATTTTATCATTTTGCAAAGAGATAGCCATCAAAAACAACAAAAATGTCCATCCTTTCATCAGTGACTTTCAAAGCTACCTCTGTCATATATTATATTTTCATATGCAAGTGGGCCTGGTTTCTAGGCTCACTGCTTTGGCTCTGTTGGTCTGTCTATCCTTGTCTGTTCATATCACACAGCTTAAATTACTCTAACTTTGTAACAAGTTTTGTTATCTGGTAGGGTGAGTCTTTTCTAATTTTTTTTTTTTTTCAGAATTGCTTTGGCTCTTCTTGCTCTTTATTCCACCACATAACTTTTAGGATTGTTAGCTAAATCTTCCATTAGTGTCTTTTTCTTACCTGTTTCTTAATCATTTGTTTGTAGTGCAATGAAGTTTTTTTTTTTTCATTTTGTGGCCAGTTGACCAAATCTTTTATTCAGTATTCCATCGTTGATCACACAAACAAATAGGTATTATTGAGAAAGAGAAAAGAGCTGTGTGGAAAAGTCATGTTGTAACTTCATTTGAAGTTGTATTGATTTTCCAAATTAATTTGGTGAGATTGAGAATAGTTACAATAAAAAGTGTTCCCAACCATGATGTGATACAAACCTCCCATTTATTTAGTCTTCCTTTAGGTCCTTTAATAAACATTAACCATTTTTCCATAAAGCTATTACACATTTTTGCCAGATTGATTCCTGGACTTTTTTTTTTTTAAAGCTATTTCCTGCATTTGATCTTCTGGGCCACTAATGCAGCCTCTTCTGTAATTCACCCACTTTGTTATTTTGTCAAAAAACCGTATTTTTAGAGTTGTGTATGTGAGTGTGGTACATTCAGGTCTCTTTAAGTACTTTGTCGTTGTTGTTCAGGTGCTCATCTGTTTCCTCCAGCAATTATGACGCAGAACACGAATCCTACTATTTTAACCTGATCCTTTTTCTCTGGCGGCTACCGGAGCTCCTTGACTGTGCAATTACCTCTCAAATAAATGGGGAAATTCCACAGGTACTGACTGGAAAAGGTGTTTCTTGCCCTGAGCTTGGGGTGGAAAGAGGAGACTGTTACATCCCTCCTGAGGCACTCTGGAGGAAGTCTCTCTGATCTTTGCTCAAGCCCTTCTCCCCATGTTAACAGTACACTCAACCCATCCCCTTGCCTTGTATGAACAGGTAGACCCAAGTCCCTCATACCAAGATGAAATGCTCAGATGCTGAAATGCCAAGCTCTCTCAGGAATTCTCTGAGCTTCTGAGCTCTGATGCTGCTCACATTTGATTCCTCCACCCCTTTGGGTAGAAGCCTAATTCTCTCCACAGGAGCCAGCAGCTGGCTCTAGAGCCAAGGGCAAGTAGCTTGGAGTTAGAAATGGAAGCCATATGATCCCCAAATCCACTATTGGTGTATTTTCTACTTAGTTTTTAGTAATTTGTTGGTGGTGAAAATAAATGCTATTAATTGATGCTTTTCTGGGGTTTTTGCAGCTCTGTGGTTGGTTGGCCAAATAATTTAGTATTCCATTCTTGTTCAACACATATGAACAGTATTCTTGGGAAAAGGGGACAGCAGGTCCTACAGATTCCCAAAGTAAAGGCAAAAAAAAAAAAAAATATATATATATATATATATGGCCAGCATTGTCCACCTGCTTTTTTTTTTAGATTTACAGAATAAACAGAACTTCCTTTAAATAAGCATCTAAGTTATTTTTGTTGTTGCTATTCGTCATTTTTCTTTTAAAATATTGGGAACGGGACGCCTGGGTGGCTCAGTTGGTTAAGCGGCTGCCTTCGGCTCAGGTGATGATCTCAGGGTCCTGGGATCGAGCCCCATATCGGGCTCCTTGCTCAGCAGGGAGTCTGCTTCTCCCTCTGCCCGCCATTCTGCCTGCCTGTGCGCTCTTTCTCTCTCTGACAAATAAATAAAATCTTAAAAAAAAATATTGGGAACACCAAGCCTGGGTTTGAAAGATACCCTTAAATCTTAAGAGTAACCTACACTAATTCCCTCCCACTATTCCCCCCGAAATCTAGTTCGTTTGAATTAACAGAATGATCCGTTTTTCCATTTTTTGGTGGGCAGGTGTTTGTAAAAGATCTTAGAACTGTTTGTCTCATTTATCAGAAAAATTTAGAAGGGAGGAAGCCTTTAGAAGAATTTTTACTTGAAAATATAAGAAGACTAGTACGCAGGTTCAAGTCTTACACTTTTAACATGAACTTGTGGAAAGAAAGGTTAACAATTCCAAAACGCAATTAAACGAGTTTTAACTTCTTCCTCCCAAAAGCACAAAAATCATGGAGAGGAAGTTAACCGAAAATTCTTAAAAGGTAAAAACAACTCTTCCTTGTACTAGTCCTCGGGTAGTTTACGAGAGCCCAGACTCTTCTTTTCGTTAGTTTCTTTGAAAACGGAATTTTGGTCCCGAGTCTGTCGGTACTTAGTATCTGCTGCGGCCTCCCCCTCTCTCCGGGCGGCTTCCCAGGCGGCCTCCGCCCCTGGGGACCCTGCGGCCCGAGCGACTGTAAGAATCGCGCGGCGGAGGGCACCCCCTTTCCAAGGACGGGGAGAGCCCGCGGTCGGCTCTGCCTACCCGGTCGCGGACCCTCGAGTAGCGGTCGCTCCGGCCGCCGCCGTAACCGTCGCGGCCGCCGCCGTAGACGTCAGGCGAGCAGCCGCGGTACTCGTCGTAGCGGCCTCCTCCGCCGTAAGAAGGCGGCGGGCCCCGCGCTGCGGTAGCACTGCGCGGGTCTCCGTAGCTCTCGAAGGGGTCTCGGTAGGAGCCTCCACTCGGATGGTCAGCGTAGTCGCGGTCGCGCCCGCCGTAGCCGTCTCGGTCGCCATAGCCTCTCGACGGGCAGTCGTCCCGGGCACTGGAGTGGCCGTAATCGCGGTAGGTGTACTCTCGGGGCGAGGGAGCGAAATCGCGGGGGTCCCGGGCGCTCGGGTAGTCACGGCTCGAGTAGCCGTCTCTGGGCGAGTAGCCCTCCTCCCGGGGGCCCAGATAGGGGTCGCGGCGCGGGGGCGGCGGTTCCCGGCGCGGTGGGCCCGCATAGCCGTCTCGCCCCCGCGCGGCCGGGAGCCGCCCGCGCATTCCGCCGCCGCT